>PVHY01005239.1:0-84923 GCA_004024945.1 Uropsilus gracilis
GATCAGGTGTGTTTCTTGGAGGCAGCAGAATGTTGGGTTCTGTTTTCTGATCCAGTCTGCAACTCTTCGTCTTTTGATTGCTGAGTTTAAACCATTGACGTTTAGGGTGATTATTGATATTTGTGATTCTAATGGTTTCCTGGTGGTCATTTGGGGTTTATTTTGTGTTTTTGTTTCTTGTATTTGATCTTATGGTTTTGATCTTGAGGCCTCCTGCAAAATTTCTTGGAGTGGGGGTTTAGTGGTAGCAAATTTCTGGAGACTTTGCTTGTCAGAGAAGGTTCTAATTTTTCCTTCGTAGAAGGATAGCTTTGCAGGGTAGAGTATTCTTGGCTCACACATTTTTTCTTGGAGTTTTTTGTAGATGTGGCTCCATTCTCTCCTTGCCTGGAGTGTCTCTTCGGAAAAATCTGAGGTCAGTCTAATGGATTTTCCTTTGTAGGTTGTCTGTTTCTTTTCTCTAGCCATTCTCATTATTTTTTCCTTATCTTGGGTTCTAGAAAGTTTTACGATGAGGTGTCTTGCTGTGGCTTTTCTTTCATTAAAGTAGTTGGTGTCCTTTTGCTTCCTGTATGTCTATATTTATTTCTTTCTTCAGATTTGGGAAGTTCTCCTCTATTATTGTTTTGAACAGTCTTACAGTTCCCATAACTCTCCCTCTCCTTCTGGGATTCCTATTACTCTTATGTTTCTTTTCCTTAAGGAATCTGACATATCTCTGAGCTTGTCTTCAGTCCTCCTACTTTGTTTCTCTCTCTTTTTCTTTCTTTGTCCTCTCTATTTCTGTATCCTCAAGTGTGCTGATTCGTTCCTCTATTTCATCTATTCTACTGCCATGGTTTTTCTGTGTGTTTTTGAGCTCATCTATTGCAACCTTTAAATCTTGAGTCTCTTTCAATTTCAATTTTAGGGATTCATTTTCATTCTTTAGTTCGTTGATTAGGGTATGCATATTGAGCTTTCTTTTTTATATGTTTCTATTTCCTCCCTTAGTGCATTAATTGCTTCTATCATACTGTTGTCCTTTTTTTTCTAATTCTTCTCTTCATTGCTGGAGTGCATTTGACATGTTAGTAGAGGAATCTTTTTCTGTGATGCAAATCATTTCTTTGGTGTTTTCTGGAGATTGTCCTTTCTTTGTTGGTGATGGATTACTTCCTGTAGGGCTTGCTTGTATGTTTAAAGATTTTCTCCTTACTGTGTTTTGCTTTCAAACCTGTTCTACATATTGAGAAACCATGGATCTTGTATTGGTTGGCATGTTGGTGGGAGTGTATTCCAGGTTGAAAGTAGATCTGTATTTTAGTTTGGATTAGTAAATTGCGCCGGCGATGCTTGCAGAGCCGGCGCCAATGACCTTCAGCAGCTAGCTAACCTGGTTGTAGGCAAGGTGGCCGGGTTTCCGGAGCAGCCTGGAGGCGGGGCTTGGCTCCCAGTGGTGGCGGAGGTGGCGTGCGGCGAGGGGGTCCCTCCCAGGGGTCTGGGTCTGGAACTGGCGCCAGTGACCTTCAGCAGCTAGCTAACCTGGGTGTAGGCAAGGTGGGCGGGTTTCCGGAGCAGCCTGGAGGCGGGGCTTGGCTCCCAGGGGTGGCGGAGGTGGCGTGCGGCGAGGGGGTCCCTCCCAGGGGTCTGGAACTGGCGCCAATCACAAATTTAATTTCTAAGTAATTTTTACTAACTCATCCAGGAAGAAAATAATCTTTAAGTATTTAAGTGAGAAATGCTCTTGTGGATTTAAAGAATGTGGGAAAGAAAGTTTGAATTAATTTCTCAAAACATTTTCTTTTTTTTGCATACATATTTTTTATTGATTTCATGTTATTACATCATAATCTACTCAAAGTTGTCCCAAAAAATTTCACCTGTGAACCAACATACTAATTCTTGTGTTCAGGAGTCTGCTATGGACAGAGGTGGAGATTCAAAACAGAGACCCCTAGGGACATGGGTAATCCCCTTTTAGATCACATCCTGTTGTGTGTGACCAGTTCCCATATGCAATTCTCGATCTAGGATCACTTCAGGAGTTCAGGTTGCATAACATCAAAGGTTTACAATTAACAAAAAAGACTTTATTCTGGTATCTGCCAAAAATGGAAAATAGCATGATGGAAAACAAAGATAGGGCTATTCAGAATGAGGAAAAAACAAATTTTCTCCTGTGTATGCAAGATGCCTGTGCTGGGTCAGGCATCTTCCAGGGGAGAGGACTGACCATAGGAAGAGAGGGGAATAGGTGAGCCCCCACCAGCGAAGTTTAGATACAGCTAGCTCCTGGCCCTGCCCAGGGGACAAAACCAGACACTCTCTCAATGCAGTGATCCCACACATGGCCTCCTCCTCATCTGTTCTTATAATCATGGAGAATTCCCTAAAAGACCCCAGGAGGGCTCACCTTAAAGAGCATTTCTTTATCAGCAAGTGGGGGAGACTTGTCCCCAACAAGGGTGGCCAGAACTCTGATACCCATGGACACAGCAGGGGCTACAGGGACATGAAGGGACAGACAGGGAGGCAGCCTTTCCCATGTTGCCTTGTGCTCTGGGTTTATCACTCTGCAGTATGTGTGGGACCCAGGTCAGAAATGACAGGCAGGGAATCAGTAGAGGTTCCTCCCAAGACAGGAGGGAGAGCAGAGTGCTGCCTTCCAGGTGTGGGTCACAGAACCTCTAGGGTAGATTGAGGAAGGTGACTTGGGCAAAATCCTAAGTAGATATGAAAGGGATGCTGGGAGGAATAGGGGCTGTGGTCCTTAACATGGTGGTCTTGCCTTACAATGGCAGTCATTCTACCTCACACCACGTACAAAAACAACTCAAAATGGATAAAAGACTTGGATATAAACCTGAAACCATCAAATACATAGAAGAAAACTTGGGCAAAACCCTCCATGAATTACACTTCAGAAATCCATTTCTGGACACATCTTCAGATGGAAAAAAATGAGGAAAAAACACACAGCTGGAACTACATCAAAATAAAAAGCTTCTGCACTGCAATAGAGACAACAGACCAAATAAAAAGAAACCCAGCTGAATGGGAGAAAAATTTTGCCTTCCACAAAAGTCATAAGGGTTTGATAACACAGATCCATAAGGAAATCAACAGCTTAGCAAAAACAAAACAAAAAGCCCAATTCAAAAGTTGGGAGAAGAACTAAAAAGACACTTGTCCAAAGAGGAAATACAAATGGCCTTCAGGCACATGAAAAAATGCTCAATGTCACTAGCAATCAGGGAAATGCAAATCAAAACCACAATGAGATACAGCTTTAAACCAGCTAGAATGGCCCACACCATGAAAAATAAAACAGGCAACAAGTGCTGGTGTGAATATGGAGATAAAGGAACAATCTTACACTGCTGGTGAAAATGTAAACTTGTCTAGTCACTATGGAACGCTGTGTAGAGGACCTTCAAAATAATGAAAATGGCATTACCATTTGATTCAGCAATAGACCTTCTACCCAAAATAGACCTCAATACTGATACAAAGGGACTCCCATACTTGGATGTTTACTATAGTGCTACTTATAATTGCAAGGACGTGGAAATAACCCAAATGTCCCCAGACAGGGATGGAGAGTGGCTCAAAGACTTGGGTTTAACCCCAGGCCTCATCTCAAAACAACCCCTCAGTACCACAGAGTATCCTGATGTGGAGTCACTATGGGCTCAGAATCCTCACCTAAGTCACACCTGAGACTGAGGAGGGTCTCCAGGCAGTAAATCAACTCATGGAGGGCGAAGCAGGAGAGGATTAGGGAGTGGCCATGCTGTTTCCAGCAGAAAGTGAGGGGCTGCTGCTCTGAGGCCTCTTTTATATTCTTGTGATTCCAAGTCCCTCCTAGTCCCTATGTCCCTAGCTGGTCTGAGGGCCACCCTCCTCATGGTCAAACCTGTTCAGAGTTTACTCCAGCCTGGGTAATCCAAGCACCAGGGAATAGGACAACAGCCTGAGTTACTGTCCCCTATCAGCCAGGCAGTGCCTGGGGGAGCATCACAGCTGCAGGTCCTGAAGGTACCACAGACCCTGATACCACCATGCACATGTAGGAGCTCCACAGAGACTTATGGACAAGGGAGCATCACCCAGTGCTCTGTGTCCCCCAGAACCAGGCACCCAACCCTCAATCTCACTGCACAACCCGAGCCTGAGCTTCAGCTGTTTCCTTCAGTTTAGGAAACTCTGAGTCAATGGAGACACAGAATCTAACCTCCTTAGGAATGTCCCCAGAACTAGCCAGGTCAAGCAGCCTTGGTGCACAGGAGATCAAGGACATGTCCCATGTCCCACTATCTGAGCTCAATTCTTTATTCTGCATCATTCAATGTTTAATTGACCTGTCACTATTTAAAGTTTTAGTTACTGTGTGGATTCCCCACATGGAGCAGAAAACTGCTTGACTCCTGTGGAGACATGACTAGAAATTACATGTACAGACCACAGGAAGGGCCCTGAAGCTCCAAGGGTTCCTGGAAAAGGAGAAGGATACCCCTGGGTCAAAGGTTATATGCAAAGTGGAAAAATTCTGAGGAGAAGGTCAGGGACTACAGAGAGAGATGTATTGTAGGGTTGGAGTGAGGGTGGGGTGGGGAGTGATTCCTATCACTGCAACTAAACCTGGTTTGAGAAGTTTCCAGGAATCTATGTGGGGTCAGGATAAAAAGTGTTAAAGGTCAAATATTGGCATTGTAACACTAATTGTTGTATTAGTGTCCATATTAGACTATGTAAAGCCAAACAGCAATATCCTCATATGTGTGCTAATGAAATTAAGTAAGAAAATCAAGCAGAGAACTTAATTAAACTTACAAATGGAAGCAACCGGTTCTTCATGCCCAGCCACTCACCAGGTTCATCCCAGCCATTGCAAGAAGCAGCAAGACCACTATAACCTTAAGAAGCAACAAAAATAGATTTAGTCATTAAAAAGATACAATAAACAAAGCTCACTAAAGGTACAATGAACCTCATTGGTCATCTTAACACACAGTCCAGTCTTTAGTCACAAAAAACTACACATGGATTCTTAGCTACCTGCGTCCACAAAATAGTGGCTGTCCCATCTTCAAGATAGAAGAAGAAACCAATATGGCATCATGGATCTTCTTCCAAAGTCACAGCTATTCACTTCAAACCAAATGAAGAAACCAAGATGGTATTATCATAACTCCTTCAAAAGGCACAACTCCACCATTGTTTCAACTTCAAATTTAAAGTGTCCTGAAACCAGCAAGATGGACTTGATACAACAGCAACAACCACTGCAGACTTTTCATGATGAAAGCAGTAACACAGCAAGTTCTCTTCAGGTCTCCAGTTAATCCCCATACTTTACAGTTAAAACAAGTTTTCAAGTACCACATTTCCAAGCCGGCTTACACAGGTCACAAGTTTCTCCAACATGCTTCCCTGGGCTCCTCACCAGCCCTTAAGCATGACTTCCTTCTTTGCCCTGCTGCTGCACATGTTAGTGGTAGCTCCAAATCCTCCAGCCTCCCCTCTGCCTCTCTGATTTTCTTCTTTCCAAGCCTTTTCCCTCTTTCTCCTTCCCATTCTTTTCTCTCTGTTTTCTCCTTCCTTAAACCCTCTCATACTGATCCTATCACAAGATGACTTGGCTTACCTTCTCCAATTCTCCACTCACCAGGGCACAATGGCTTCTATTCCAATGCACCATTAAGATCCTTGAGTCCACAGCCCATCCCATTTTCAGCACAGCACCCCTATCAGCTCCAGGAGACAGAGTGCCACTGGCTGTAGTTACTCTACTGTGAGTTTTAGTACCAATAATGAAAGGCTAGGAAAAGAACTGGTATGTTAGAAAACAGGACTCTGGATCAGACAAAGACATAAAAGGTGAGTTTAATGTGTAGTAACAAGGCTGGCACTTGTAGTAGTAACAAGGGAAGGGTCCCGCAATCCATCAGGATGCCCAGTCCCTTTTATAGGACGGAGGGTCTGGGAGTGCAGGAGGGAGAATCATTACAATTTCCCACCGACATTATTCATCCTGCCCCCTATGTGCACTCTGGGTCTTATCAGGCCACCACAATGGGATGTAGTTTGCCTGCAGTTTGGTTCTGAAATCAGATCAAAATGGGGCAGAAACCTCCCAATAATATGCCAAAGGGGAAAAAGTGGCACTTTTAAAATGCTACTTCTGCCTCCCTGATTAGTTCAGGTTCTTACCACCTACACATAGCAGATGTCTGTCAAATGCAATTTAACAACAGGGTTTATTTGCAAGGAAAATTAATTGGGGAAAAAAAGTCCTTAAAGCCACAAGTGACCATTTATCTTACTCCATACATAACTTTTAGTCCCAAAGTTCCCAAAGACATATGTCCATGATGGTGCCCATTTAACCCTTCAAACCTGAGGCACTCTTGCAAAGTCCGGTTTTTCTCCAGAGTTTTTTCTTCTTCTCTCTGCAAGTTTCCAAGCTGTTCCACTTCTCCAGGGTTCTTCATTTTTTTTTTCAGGAAATGCTGATCTAGAATTAGCTTTGCAAATCCCTGGATACCTCCAGGTAAGAGCTTTCCATGCCACCTTGCTGCAGCACGATGCTCTCCACACCAGCTTGCTTCTGCTGGCCACTCCCCCAACATGTCTCCTTGCCACCACCAGCTCACTCTTCCAGGGAGCTTCTGCTCAGCATGATCACTCAGGCTACTTTTTACCAGCCCACCATTCTCATGTCTCTTTTCTCAAAAGTCTGCTTCTTTGTTCCTCTCTTTTGTGTCCTTTTTTTTTATTCCTCCTGTTCTGGAAAGCAGAGGCTTCAATTTCCCCTCAGCATATCAATTTTCTCTTCCCCACCCAGGATTTTCCATAAAGTAAAAGAAGGAAGTACCATTATCTTGTTTAGGTCTCTGAGTTTTTCAGACACAGCTAATGCCAATGCTTGTATTTTAACACTGTCTTTGTTGGAGGTCACAGCTTCAGTTTGTAGCCTTAACTGAATGCAGCTGTGGCAAAAGGGCCTTGGGGCTTTCCCCTAGTAAGTATGACAGACTCCCTTCACCCAATCCACAACAGCCTTTCCCTATAAAAATCTGTGGTCTGTAATTCCTTTCCTCATCAGCAGCTACCTCTCATGCTGATACTCAGGAATTTCATGTCCTTTACTGTATTTTGCTTTTGAATTCCCATCTCTTTAATGCTTTCATCCATCCTGCTTTCGGTGTCTACGATTTATCAATGATTCATGTTTCTGTGTTCTTACTTTGTGAATATCTTGCGTGGGGTTCTCAACTGGTCTTCCATGAGTCCCTTACAGATATTGTCTTTCATAATCAATATTGTGGGGGACCCTCCTCACGTTTCCTATGAAGAATGTCAGTCACCACCAGCAATGACCAGCAGAAAACTAGAAACAGAGGAATGTTATTCCTTACAAGTCCAAGGGGATAGGGCAGACTGGGGCCACATTATGAAGGTCTGTGGAATGGAAGAATGCTCTGTGCCCCTAAGATCCCTTTTTAATTTTCACTGAGCAAATGCAATATGTGACAAGGTTTAGCAGTGTGGACATGAGTAGATTTTCCTCAGTTAAGCAAGCCAAGTATGTAAGAGTACCCAGGGCTTTACATTCACTTCATCATTTTTTATTGCAAGTTATTAAAGGAAGAATCAGAACACAACCCTATTTTGGAAGATGAGGAAATTGTTGTTTGACTTTACAGAGCCTACAATGGACATTAAATTTGCGCTGCCTCTGTTAGACCTTGAACACTGAATATCCTGATGTCCACTCAGATTCCTTGAGCCTGGTTTATTTGAAGAGACAAGAATCACAACCCTCCACACATACCATTGTTGTGTGGTCTCCATCTGGCTCACCTATTTTCTACTTTTTATACAACTGTTAGCTGTGGCCTCCAGTACTGGTAATGATGCATTACAATAGCAGCTATTGTCTATTGGTGTGAGGAAACTTGGAGAAGGGAAGTAAGGTCTTCACTTGAGAAAAGAGGATTAAAGGATCAGGGAGGAGACAGAGAAAAAGACAGGAAAAGAGAACAGAAGGGAAAAGAGGAGAGGAGGGGGCAGGGGAGGAGGAAAGTGCAGAGAGGAGCAGCAGAGAGGCTGGAGGCCTCAGAGCTACCGCTGCCATTCAGGGCAGCAGGGCAGGGAAGGAAGCCAAGTTGTGGGCTTCCCTACCCAGCCTGAGCTGGTGGGGAGCCCGGGGAAGCATGTTGGTTAAACTTGTAACCTGTGTGAGCTGTATTGGGAACGTGGTACTTGAAAACTTGGCTTAATTTTAAAACTGAGAAGTTAGGAAGCCTTTTGGAGAACTGAGGAGAGTTTGCTGTGTTGCCGTTTTCAACATGAGACATCTGAAGTGCTTGCTGCGTTGCTGTATCAAGTGAGTTTTGCTGATGCCAGACCACTATGGAGTTGTAGCTGAAAAAATGCCAGAGCTGTGCCTTTTGGAGAAGGATCGACGACTCCATCTTGCGATGACGCCATCTTGGCTGCTTCTGGCTTGGAGTGAATGGAGTTGTATCTTCTGAAGGAGTGACAGTGCCATCTTAAGTCCTTCATCCAGCTAAAGGTGGGGCTGTCACCATTTTGTGGCTGCACATGACTACTGAAGCCATGTGTGTTTTGGACTAGCGACTGGACTGGGTAGTAAGATTACCAAAGAGGTTCCTTTGTAATCTTCAATGACTCTTGCTTAATTTGTCTTTCAATAAGTACATTTGTTTTTGCCACCCTCTTAGAGTTATGTGGTCTTGCTAGTGCATGCATGGGTTGGGAAGAAGTTGGTGTGTGTGGCTGACTTTAGCGGGCGAGCTGCTCCCCTTTGTAAGTTTGGTTAATTTTTTTTGCCTGTTTTCCCATCCAATATCACAACCATTGTCCTGAGATACCCCTCTCCATCTCCAGGGGGTCTGGAAAGCTCTTGTTCCTCAGCATGGGCCCTGCTGGTAACTTCCAGTCATGTCTCCATGGGAATCATACTGAGTTTTATGCTCCTCCAAGCAGGGATTCTACAAGGAAACATTTTTTTTATTATTATTGTGACAGGTCAATTAAAAGTTTGATGATGCAGAATAAAGAATTGAGCTCAGGCAGTGGGTCACGTCCTTGAACTTCTGTGCACCAGCACTGCCTGTACAGGCGGTTCTGGGGGCATTCCTAAGGAGGTGAGATTCTGTGTCTCCATTGCCTCAAGGAGTTTGCTGAGCTGATAGTAAACAGCTGAAGCCCCAGGCTCTGGGTGTGAGTGAGACAGAGTGCTGGGTGCCCGGCTCTGGGGAACACAGAACACTAGGTGAAGCTCCCTTGTCCACGAGTTTTTATGGAGCTTCTGCCGCCTGCATGGTGGTATTATGGCCTCTGGGGCCCGCAGCTGTGATGCTTCCCTAGGCATTGTCAGGCTGATGGAAGACAGTCAGGCTGTTGCCCTTTTCCCTGGAGCTGGGGTGACCTAGGCTGGAGTAAGCACTGGACTGGTATGATCATGGGGAGGGTAGTCCTCAGATCAGCAAGGGACATAGGGGATGGGAGGGACTTGGGCTTTCAGTGGATGTAAAAGAGGCCCCAGAGCAGCAGCCCCTCACTCCCTGCTGACAGCACCATGGCCATCCTCTGCCTCCTCTCCTTCGCCCTTCTCGGGGTCTCCTCAGGTGAGTGTCACTGCCTGGGAACGCTCCTTGACCTAGGGGTGACCTAAGGTAGGGGAGACTCCTGAACCCATAATGACTCCACATCATGTTACTCTGGAGGACAGAAGGTTGTGTTGGACTGAAGCCTGGCGTTGAACACAAAGGCTTTAAGCCTCTCATTGCCCCTGGTCTCAATGCCAACAGCTCACCTGATTGCAGGGAAGAGTGGTCCTTCTGTTTTCTGAGTCTCAGGACTGTGTCAGGTATGGAGTAGAATCATCTTGGGTCAGGTGATGGAGCCCAGGAACACATTTGTTGTGGCTAGAAGGTTGGGAAGAGAGTGGTCTGAAGTGACCCCCAAACAATCTCATAATGATTTGTTTGTAATGTGACACTGCTAAGTGGTTAGTTTCCAAAACAAAAACAAAAGTATGATAGCAGTTCAGGATTCAGATCATATCACCATCCCCAGATCTACCCCAGGGGTTTCTGTGACCCAGTTTTGAGGACCAGGAGGTCCCTGCTCCCCCTTGTCTCCTGGAGAGTAATGTATCCTGATACCCTGCCTGTCATTTTTGGTCTGTGTCCCAACCATCCTGTCGAGTATAAAACCAGAGGATTAGGAACCTTGGAGGAGGATGCCACTCTGACTGTCTCCCCATGTCCTTTTTCCCCCTCCTGTCTCCATGGGTATCAGACTTCAGTTACCTCCTAATGGGGACCCAGGTCCCGCACTCCCTGACTAGGAAGCACTCTGCTGGGTGAGCACTCTGCTGGGTGAGCTGGGTGGGTCTCTCTGGGGAATTTTCTGTGATTATAAGATCAGATAAGGTTGAGGCTATGTGTGGGGACAACACTTTGAGGGAATGACCATCCATGTTCCTGTGCCCTGGCTGGGCCAAGAGGTGCCTAGAGCTGAGCCTGGGGAACCTGTAGGCAGCCTGGATGGTGGAAGGGGCTACCTGTCCCCCTCTTGTTCCACGACTGAGTTGTGACTCCTGGGAGCTGCTGAGGATCCTGTATCTTAATCCAGCACAAGCATCCTGCTCACACCGGGGAACCTGTGAATGCTCTTAACCTGGACAGTGTCATCTCTGTTTTCTGTCACCTTATGTCCTTTACTGGCAGGTGCCAGAGTCACATCTTATTAAATATCTGAGAAACTTCAAGGTTATACAATCTGAGCTCCTGAAGTGCACATGGATCCAGAATTGCATATGGGAACTCGTTACATTCCACAAGATGGTGATCAAACAGGGGATTACCTGTAGCCATAGTGTTCTCTATTTTTAATCTCCACCTCTGTCCATTCCACACTTCTTGTCCAGTTGTATCTATGAGGGAAGCAATGCTTGTTTCCCATTTGGGGGAACTGACCCTCAGAGAATCAAGGAATAATGGGTCCCAAGCAAGAGTTGGGGCTCAGGGAAACCTGATTTCTCAACCTGTGCCTGCTCCTTTGGGCAGAAGAACTTGGAAGGAGCTGGCTGTCTCTCTTCTTCACTGGGGGGTAACAGGTGGCCATAAGAAGCGGATATATTCCGGGTGGAAGGAATGTGGCTATATAGCTGTGCTGGCTAGAGATGTAGCCAGATTCTGCAGACTGACTGACCTTAACCCCCTTTACTCTCTCCCCTGTGATCCACAGGTCATGGGGAACCTGCAAGTCTCCCAGAGCTGAGCATCAGGCCCAGGATCATCAATGGGCAGGAAGCTCACCCTGGTACATGGCCCTGGCACGTGGCCCTGCTGGTGAGGACACTGCACATGAGTCATGTCATACTGGGTATTGGTCCTTCAGGGGGCAGCCAGTGCCCAGAAGGTGTGACTTGTGTCCTTCAATGTTGATATTTTCATCTTTCTACAGACTCAGCGTGGAAACCCCCGCTGTGGGGGTGTCCTGATCAACCACAACTGGGTGCTCAGCGTTGCCCACTGCAATTTCACGTGAGATCCAGCAAGGGCCCTGGGGACAAAAGAGGGATGTGGTCTATCCTTCTACACCCTAACCCGCCTGCTCTCTCCAGGATAGCTCACAGAGTTGTGCTTGGGATGGATGACAGACGCTCACCTGGTGACATCCAGGAAATGAGGATTGCCCAGGTGTGCCAGACCTTCCTGAGATGACCTTGGAGGCAGATGAGGACTTGGGGGTGGGAGGAGGAAAACCCCTTCAGAGAGTGAGCAGCTGGGCTCACTGTTCTCCTGATCCCCTCATGTTTGTCCCCATAATAGGGCACCCAAATTCATTGGTCTGAATCCTTCCTCCTCCTTCTCACTTGCAGGTTTTTAGGCACTACATGTTCAGCCGCACCACTCAGTTCAGTGACATTGCCCTTCTGAAACTGAGGTCGGGGGCTCATTTCAACAGCAAAGTGTCCCCTCTTCTCCTGCCCCGTGAGGATGAACAGTTCCTCCCTGGGTCCTGGTGCAAAATTTCTGGCTGGGGGTACACTGACATTAATGGTGAGTGACCCTGGCCAGACTTCTCAGGAGGTGGCGTGGTATGAGGCAGGTAGAATAGCCGGGAACACTGTATGGTTCCATTTGCATTTCATGCAAATGTGAGCGAGTCTTGACAGCATCCCTGTCTGTACTACACTGTGCTCAAACCTGCCCTATTACATGGACAAGAGATCATGATGTCCTTGAGTTCCAGTTTGTATAGACAGAACTACGTGCAGTAGCTCTGCCCTACTCAGCCCCAAACGTCCATCCTGGCTGCCCCAGATCTGAGTGTTCAGGTTACACCCACCATCTGGTTGTCTGAGTGTCAGGATGCAGAGAGGGCTCAGGCCCCAGAGTCCAGCCTGGTTCCCCCCACACAGGCATAGTTCTGCCTGGCTGTGTGTCTAGCACCTTCACATCTTCCCAGGCCAGGGTGGCAGACCAGGTCTTTTCAGGCCAGCAGGGGCAGTAGGCAGGAGGGGAGGGAGCTCCTGTCCCTCCAGCAAGGGGTCTGCATTCAGAGGACAGTACCCGTCACTTGGAGGAAGATTCGGTCTAATTATCCTTCTCACCTAGACTGGCAGATCTGGGCCAGTCCTGGCTGAGTGGTCAGGGTTTTGACATGCAATGTGTTATAGCACTGGGTGGCACCCCTATTATAAAGGCACAAGGACAGTGGGTTCTCAGCCTCTGAGATATATGTCTGCAAGTCTGTGGTCCTGGAAATGGTACTGCTAGAGGAAATGGGGCTCAGGGATGGCTGTTCTGGAACCTCCACATAACTCTGTAATGATGGTCTATGAGGTGGGGGTTCCAACTCATCTGGGGCCTCTTTCTCCAGGCACCAAGAAACCTGACAAGCTGCAGGAGGCCTCTGTGACTATCATTGATGATAGCAGGTGCCGTAGTATCTATCCTCACTTGTGGCACAATTTCATCTTCTGTGCTGGGCGTAGAGGTGTTGGCTCACACCGTGTAAGTGTTGCTCTGGCCCAGGCCCTCTTAACACACCCATTGACTGAAGACTGATTCCTTGTCCCAAATCTGGGAGACCTCTTCCCTTGATCTGCGTCCAAGGAGGCAGCACCAGCACTGATACCAGTTTCCTGATAGTCTCTCTAGGCCTGGGGTGCTCTCCTGGGGCACAACATTCTCAGGGAGACCCCCTGGCTTGACTATTTCTAGCTGATGGACAGACAACAGTGCAACTGCTGTTCCACAATCACCAAAGTGGGTGCAGAGCTGGGCGGCCATTGAACTTTTCTGAGTGCAGGGCCTGCCAGGCATTTCATGGCAATGCATAATGGGTATCTTCAGTATCCACAGGTTCTGCCATGCAGTCTCTGCAAACAGGCCCCATCTTCTCCCACAGGGTGACTCTGGTGGCTCCCTGGTCTGCCTGAAGAATGGAGTCTGGACACTGGTGGGCATCATGTCCAGTAGCCACGAATCCAGCTTCACTAAGTTACCTTTTGTGGTGACACGTGTCCCTGCATACATACCCTGGATTGAGGAGATCCTGGCTAACAACTGATCCATCCTGATTCTCCCATTGCAGTGCCTCCCCCTCAATAAAAACCTCTGCACAGAAGCCCTGACTGCTTGTCGTCTGTGACCCGGAACAATGGACTGCAGTGTCTCTGTCAACCACCAGAGGGTGAAGTGATCCCCTTTCTCTGCAGGATGCAAATCCCAGCACCCCCTATTTCCCATGGAGCTGAGGCCTTTGCACCTGGGCCTCCCTGCTCAAGAAGGACCTGGGCTTGACTCCAAGTGCACCTCCTGCAGCCTCATTTTCATTCTGGTTTCTGCCCCTTTGGGTAGCTGGAATGGCCAAGGGAGCTTTGTGGAAGTGGAATAGTGGAATAGTGCTCCTCCATGCAGGCCAGGCACTAGGACCCACAGGGCACACCAGACAGTCTTTTCCCTCCACCCCCTTCTCCAGCACCTTTCCCTGACCTGAGCCTTGCACACACCCCCAGACACTTCCTGCAGGCTCCAGCCTCCGTGCTCTACCCATGCCTGCACACAGGCATCCTTCCTAAATAGCTGGAACAGCTCATTCCATGTAACAGGTGGACACTCCTGTCACTTGGATCCCCTGTCTTTTCCTTCCTTTGATTTTCCTTTTCTTTCACGGTACGACTTAGGCCATTGGTTCTAACCTCTTTAGATATTCGAGAATTTGTTGCTTAACTATACATTTAGTGTTTTTTATTAATTAATTACTTTATTTTTTACTTCGTTGTATTTCCCATGGTTCTCCCACCACCACATCACTTGTAAACCGTCAGCCACTGTTCTCCAAGTCACCATCCACCAGAGCAAAATGGCTGCCTTTCTAATGCAGCACCACCAAGGCCCCCTAATTTTGCCACAGCACCCCTATCACGTTTGTTTGTTTTCCCTAAACCCCATATATAAGTGAGATCATCCAGTATTTCTCTTCTTCTCTCTGGCATATCTTTGATAGCGTGTCTCCTTCAAAACTCTAGCCACATTACTGCAAATTACATTACTTTGTGCTTTTTGATTACTGAAAAATATTTTATTGCATAAATATACATACATAGAATTTTCTGATCTATTTGTCTCTTTGGGGGCATTTGCGTTGTATCCATACCTGGCTATTATAAACAAAGCTACAATAAACATCCAAGTACAGGTGTTTACTGAATTAGGGTTATGATGTCCTTTGGGTAGATTCCCAAAAGTGGGATTGCTATATCAAATGAAGCTTCAGTTTTAGTAGTGGGAGGGTCCTCCACACAGCCTCCATATGGGTTGGCCCAGTATGTATTCCCACCAGAAGTGCCAATGTGTTCCTTTTTCTCCGCATTCACTACAACACTTGCTGTTTCAACTAACCCTGGCTCTAGAATTTTCCAGGAATCTAATATGACATCAGGATAAAAAGTATTAAAGGTCTAACAGTGGCATTTAACTAATGTCCATAGTAGGCTATGTAATGCTGTTGGCATGTACCCCATTAACATAGCTGAAGCTATGCATTGATAAAACATTTTTTAAAAGGAGTTATTTCCCTGTTGCTTTAGAAATGCAAATTTCAAGGACATTCCAAGGTGTGGTGCTAGCCTTCATTAGACTTGACAGTTTCCTTTCAGAAGGAAAGAAGGGGAGGAGGAAGGAAAATAAGAATTTTTTTATGAGATGATTGACTAGACTCCCTCCAAGAAGCAGAGAAAAACAAGGGGAAAAAGGTATTAAAAAGTGTTTAGAAGAGAAAGAAAGGTTTGATTCAGCCATTTTGGGGGGAGAATGGATGCCTGCGGTGATAAGGCTGAGGCAGTCTGGGGCCTGAGGTTTTCATCTGACCTCAGCTCATGAACTTCTTATGGGGGCATAGGGACACCCCCGTTTAAATTTTTATTTTTCCTGTGGGTTCTTTTGCATAACAGCTGCTCGGATATCAAAACTTAATGACCAAGATAGACAAGAGGTTTATTTCCAGATACAGGAAAAACAAACTGAAAAAGTCCACACCCTCACAAGTGTTCCAAACAGAATAGAGCACCACTTCTGCTCCTCAAGGAGTAGGTTTTACCTCAGTCTTAGGGCACTTCTGGTTGAAAATGCCAGACTGTATCCTTGACTACCAATCCTGTTGCTCCAGATGGCACCAGATGAATCCAACCAACACAGGTGGGGCCCAGGTGGGTCTCCCTGAGTCAGGCCTATCCGAGAGTGTCATGGAGGCTCCACACTTCACCAGGGTCACCTCTCCTCCTTCTTCACACAGCTCTCGATACTCAGGAACCGAGTGTTGGGGAGGTGAGGAAGCTCCAGAGGACTCAGCTCCTGTGTCCTTCTCCTGAGGTCCAAAACCTCCACGCCTGATGCCAATTTCCAGGCTCTCACTCTCACTCCATCTCCATGCTCCTCTCCAAAATCATATATCCACCTCACTCCCCCTTCCCTTTTTTATCCTTCTCTTTGCTCCCCATTCACAATCAACCTCTTAGTGGCTGTACCTCCCTTTCCCCTCTGGGCCTCTCTTGGGAGTCCCCACCTCAGGATGCTGCATTAGCATAATCCCAAATCAGCCCAGGTAATCACTTTACTGTAAAAAGGGGAACTGACCTCAGGCTAGTCTTAGTCTCTGTCTTTCAGATGCAGGTGGCATAAATGCCCATATTCCTTTCTCAATTGAAGGAACTAGGTTCATTTTGGGTCCCTGGCTTCAAACTTATGTCCTTAGCATGCATAAACTGAGTGTGTGTACTGAAGGAGGCTAAAGAGTTTGGAAATTTGAACTTCATGTTGGAGTTTTCTTATGTAGTTTGACTCAAGTGATTTTAGAGAGGTTGTGAGGAAGGCCTTAAAAAATGGGCCTGATGTTGGTTCCTGTTGAAAGCTTGTGGGAAAGGAAAGAAAAGTCTTTATTACTGTACTTTTGGGTGAGATTCACTGACCCTAGAGTAGGGGTAAGTCATGTTGCACTTACCTTGAGGAGTGGTTGCTTTTATAGGGACAGGGACATGGCAGGTGGGTTTAGGTATGAGGAACTGGCGGTTTGTTTTATTGTTTTATTCTGCTATTGTGGCAAGCAAGGTCAGTGGATGGACAAGGTTGAGTTCAGTGGGTCAGGTTGATAGCAGTTTTGTTTATGGCTGGAGGGCTAGGGAAGTTATTTAGCTTGTTAACTCTCTCCTGTGCCTTCTAACTGATCTTTTACCTGTGTATAGGAGTTTTTCTACTGCCCAGTTAAGAAGGATGCCATAAGATGAAGTACATCATGTCTTCAACCAGTGTTTGGAGGAAATCAGAATAGATGCCAAAAGAGAAATAGAAGGATGCCCTGCCCTGCAATTGGAAATTGTTCTTTTGGAACTCAGAGTAATTGGCCATGTGGTGAGGTGACCAGGGACTAAGGACAGCTTTGACAATCAATGGTGGAGTAATTGATTTTTATGTTTGTTTTCTAGCAAATATAATGAGGTAGTTGTTTTGTGTTGTTTTGTTTGGTTTGGTTTTTCACGTTTATCTTGGACTACATATTTAGGTAATTGTTTTCTTGCTTAGTCATAGAATAATATGATCATTTTAAGAGTTTGGTCTAGCTTGGAAATTGCAGCAAAATCTGAAGGCAGCAAAGGATCCAATAAAACTTTCTCTTTTTTTAGTTTGGAAGAAAGGACTTTGAGGGGGCAAGTAGCAGCTATCCCAATGACAAAGCTACTGAGTGGAAGCTTAAAAGGTTGAAAAAAGTCTCTTGCAAGAGTGAATGTGCTCTAGTACTTGCATTATTAACTCATAATATAAAAAGCATGAAGATAATGTAAATTCCTGGGTACTCTTACTCAGATTTGCTTGACTGACAAAGATCTAATTATGTCCACTCTGCTAAACCTTGTTACATATTACATTTGCTCATCACAAATGTAAGAGGATATACAGGGATACAAAGTAGTCTCCACATCCCACTGCCCCTCATGATATGAATCCAGATCCGTCTTTTGCCCTCAGGACCTATGAGGCATAACCATGCTGTGTTTCTAGTTTCCTGCTGGTACTTGCTGGTGGTTACTGAGAATCCTCTCAGGAAGCTGGAGGAGACTACCCCACAGCATTGTTTCTGAAACGGGGTGTCTGTCAGGGGCTCAAGGGAGACCCAGATGAGAACCTCAGGATAGACACTCACAAAGCAAGAACACAGAAGCAATAAAATATGTATAAATCACAGACATTCTCAATCCAGGGTGAATGAAAGTATGAAAGAGAATGAAATTAGAAATCAGAATAAAATGGAAGGATATGAAAATCCCACATTTCAATATGTTAGATAGCTGCTGACTTGGGAAGAATTACAGAGATGGGCTTTTATAAGGAAATTTACTGTGGGTTGGGGGAAGGGAGTCCACATACAGGTTGGGGGGAAATCAATGTCCCATGTCCCTTTTATCACACATGCAATCCAGTTAAGTGTGACAAGAGCTAGACTGAAGGGAAGTTCCATCCCATCTTGGTGGGCTGATTACACCCAGAGAGCACATAGGTGGCAGGATGAGTAATGTCAGTGGGAAATTTTAATATTTCTCCCTCCTGCATTCCCCAGACCCTCTGAACTATAAAAGTGACTGGGTACCCAGAGGGGGTATAGGACCCTTCCTTAGATTCCTGCTGGTACTGCATGTTAAACTTTCTTTTGCTGCCTTTGTCTTGATAGGGGTGCTGTGGTGATATTAGGGTGATCATGGTCCCCAGCATCATATTTGTGCATTGGAATAACAGTCATTGTGCAATGGAGGGCAGAGACTTAGGAAAGAAAAGTTAAACCTTCTGCAATAGGAGAAGAGGTTGAGTGGACTAAAGAGGAGACAGAGGGAGAGAGAGACAAACATATGGAGTAGAGAGAGAGGGGCAGCAGGAATGCTGGAATTCTTGGAGCTGCGGCTGCTATGTGCAGCAGAAGGACAGGGAAGGAAGTCATGCATTGGGCTTCCATTATCAGTCTGGGCCCAAGAAAGCATGTTGGAGAAACTTGTGGCCTGTGTAAGTAGACTTGGAAATTTGATATTTGAGAACTTGGCTTAACTTGGAAGTTGTCTGGAGAACTAAAGAGAATTTGCTGTTTTGCTGTTTTCATCATGAGATGTCTGAAGTGGTTGTTGCTGTAATATCTAGTGAGTCTTGCTGATTTGGGGCCACTTTATAGTTGAAGCTGCAAGAATGCCAGAGCTGTGCTTTTTAGAGAAGAATTGATGATGCTGTCCTGGTTTCTTCATTGGATTTGAATATCCTGCTTTTGAAAGAGGAGCAAAGATGCCATGTTACTTTCATTTGACTTGAAGAAAAGAGTTGTGCTTTTTGATGAAGGAGCAACAACACCATCTTGGCTTCTTCATTTGTCCTGATGTTGGGACAGCAGCCATTTTGTGGACACATAAGGCTGAGGGAGCCATATGCTGAGGCCTGGGCTTGAACTCAAGAGGTTGGAAACTCGCTAAGGCCACAGGTTCTAGTGGAGACAGCTCACCTGACTTTGCAGGGGAAAGCGACCCTTATGGATTCTGAGCCTTAGGGCTGTGCCAGGTGCGGAGCATAACCATCCAGATCTCAGGAGACAGAGCCCAGTAAGCACATCAGGTATGGCTATGGGGTCAGAAAGGTGACCCCCAAACATTCTCACAATGATTTATTTGCTGTGTGACACTAAGTGATTGCAAACACTAATGAAAGTATAATATCAGCTACTTCTACTCAGGATTTAGCCCAAGTCAAATAGCCCACATTGCCCTAGGGACTTGCGTGACCCATCCTGGGACAGCAGGTACCTGTTCACTCTCCTCTCATGGGGAGGAACCTCTGATGAGCTGTAATTCTGGTCCAGATGCCACATGTCTAACTGAGTGATAAACCCAAAGCATCTGTCACCATAGGAGAGGCTGCTTCCCTGACTATCCCCCTACTTTCCCACCCTCCCCCACTATGTCCACGGATTTCAGAGTTCTGATTACACACAATGGAGGCCTGGTTCTCTCACTACCTGACTAAGAAGGCTCTGTAGGGTGAGACTTTTGGGTCCTTCTAGGGTATTTTCCATGTTTATATGATCAGATGAGGAGAAGGCTGTGTGTGTGGGTGGTGGAACACTGCTTTGAGGGAGAAGTTGGCCATATTCCTGTGCCCTGGTCAGGGATCAGGTGCTGCCTGGAACTGGATGTAGGGGGCCCTGTGGGAAGCCTGGCTTGTGGAAGAGGCTCACCTGTTCCCTTTTCTTCCTGAAGCCAAGTCCTCACTACTGGGAGTTGTTGAGGATCCTATGTCCTGACCCAGTACATGCGTCCTGCAATCACCAGGGATCCTGTGTTTTCTTTTAATTTTGGATAATGTTTTCTCTGTTTTCTGTCACCTTATCTTCCCTTCCTTGCAGGCACCAGAGTCACATCTTATTAAATAATTGAGAATCTTTGAAGTTATACAGTTTGAGCTCCTGGAGTTCAGGTGGATTTAGAATTGCATATGGGAACTGGTTACTCTCCACAGAATGATTGGGGGATTACCCTTGGCCTTAGGGATCTCTGTTTCCGATCTCTACCTCTATCTACACCAGACTCCCTGTCAAGTTATGTCTGTGATGGGAGTAGTGCTTATGCCCCATTTCTTGGGGAAGTTACCTTGAGAGAGTCAGCGCTGCTGATGTCTCCCAGCAGGAAGCTGGGGGAAAGGAAATCTGATTTCTCAGCCTACATCAGCTGAGGACCTGGATGGTGCTGCTTGTTCCTTTACTTCTACAGAGTATGTCCAAGGACAACTGGCAGGGATCTGTCTTTCCACCTAGATGCAGGGACACTAGGAGTAGGGAGTATGGCTGTGGGGCTGTGCTGGTTGAGGTTACAACCAGTTTCTGAAGACTGACTGACCCCAACCCCTTTCACATTCTCTCCCCCATGACCCAAAGGTTGTGGGGAACATGCCAGTCAGCAGGAGCTAAGCATGATGCTCAGGGTCATTAATGAGGAGCCTAATCCTGGCACGTGGTACTGCTGGTGAGGACAGTCTGCCCATGAATGTAGTCACACAGGGGTACTGACCCTTCAGGGGGAGGATTTGAACCCAGATGTTATGACTGGTGTCCTGTAAATGCTGTCACTTCTTTCTACAGTGTCCTGCTGGAATTCCAATATGTGCAGGTGCACTAGACCTTGCTAAGATGACTTGGGATGCAGATGTGGCTTTGGAGGCAGGGGAAGGGAAAAGGCCTGCTCATGGTCAAAACTGTCCTGGACTGGGACTGACACCAGCCTGGGTCACCCACTAAGTGGGAAAAGGCCAATGCCATGCTTCACTGCACCCTGTCACCCTAGGAAGCATCTAGCTATGGGACCTGGGAGCCCTGATACCAGCATGCTGACGGCAGGAACTCCACAGAGACTCATGGACAAGGGAGCATTACCCAGTATTATGCATCCCCTAGAGCTGGTTCCCAGCCCTCAGTATCATGCACACCCAGCTTGTCATAATTGGGCTTCCCCAGTTTATCATCAGCCCTGGAAAATCCCTGAGGCAGTGAAACACAAGCGAACTCCATTTAGAATGGCTATCTGAGAGCTCAGGCATGAAATGTGTGGGTCTGTATTTAAAATTTTATTCTCCATGGGAATCCCTTTGGATTTGCTTAATACTTTTTGTCTGACCACCATGCACCAGCGGGCCCTGTGTTTGGCAGAGAAAGCATTTCAATGGTCGTTCAGCTCTGCCCTAGCTTTGGTGCTGGGGAGCAGCAGCTGAACTGGTTTCTGTCCTTCAGCTGGAAATAGCCAAGCCAGGGGCTGCCCTGAAACTGCAGAATCCCAGGAGAGCACCCCAGGCCGGGGCACACATCAGGGAGCTGGTGTTGGTGTTGGTGCTGCCTCTATGGACACAGATCAAGGGAAAAGTGTACCCAGAATGGGACAATGACTCAGTCTCCAGCAAATGGGGCACAGTTTCGAGGGGCTGGTCTAGATCCATACATACCAGGCCAAGGCTGACACCTCTACATCCAGCACATAACATTATATCAAAGTTGATATCATCCCATTAGTCCTAGCACCTGTCATTGCTCATAACAGTCACTGTGGCCTCCTGCAACTTGTTGGGGTACACAGTGCCTGGAGACAGAGACTCGGCTAGGTCAGGATGCTCATCTCCTAGGCCACCCTTGCACAAGAAAACTGGGACACCAGAACACCTATCCCTGACCCCCAATCCCTCCAGCAGCACTAGATCCAGGATCGCAGCCTTGCAGGCAGAGACCTCAGAGCTCAAGAGTTCTCTCCCCTATGACTCCATGGCTGGCAGGCCTACCATACTTCAACAAAGACCATGGCACAGCCCTGCCTGCCTGGCCAGGCTTGCCTTGAGTCCTCCAACCTAGGTGAGGAGGTTACCTGTACCTATTCTACATCTCCGTGGGTGGAAACTCTCCACCGACTGCAGACTCCATGCTGGGGTGACAGGAGCTCCCTCACCTGCTGCCCTGTGCCCCTGCTGCCTGCAAAGACCTGCTCTGGAAGACCTGCTCTGGAAAAACTGTTTGCTGAGATCCCCTGGGCAGGGGGAACCAGTGTGGACTCTGGGGCCTGAGCCCACGCTGGATCCTGATACCAGACAGGCCAGAATGGCAGGTGTAATCCCAACACTCAGACGTGGGGCAGCAAGGATGGGTGGCTAGGTCTCAGTAGGCAAGGCTGCTGCATGGAGCTCTGTCTATAGAAATCGGCAGATCAAGAACATCACGATCTCATGTCCATGCATTAGGATTTATTTGCTTGCAAACAGTGAAGTACAGACCCGGACACCATCAGGACTCACTGGCACTTGCATGAAACACAAGTGGAACCAAAGGGTGTTCCAGACTATTCTGCCTGCCCAACACTGACCTCCCCCCGAGGAGCCTGCCGGGGTAACTCACCATTAAAGTCAATAGAACCAAAGCCAATAATTTTGCACCAACACCAGTGGAGGAACTGGTCGCCCATATGGGGCAGGTAAACAGGGAAAACTTTGCTGTTGAAATGAGGCCTCAGGCTGAGCTTCAGGAGGGCGATGTCATTGTTTAGAGTGTTGTTCTTGTATATTGGGTGCCTAAATTTCTGTGGGTGAGAAGGGTAAAGAGGATAAAACTCTTGTTTCCCAGATTTCTGGAGACAAAATGATGAGGTCAGGAGAACAGTGAGCCCACCTGATGGCTCCTGTCTGTCCCTGAAGTGACTTCTTCCTCCCCCTGCTGCCAAACCCTCATCTTCCTCCAAGGTCATCTCAGCAAGGTCTGGCACACCTGGGCAATACTCAGTATCTGGACACTACACAGGGAGTATCTCTGATGCATTCCAACTGCAGCCCTCTGTTCCTAGAGGGAACAGATAGGTTAGTGTAAGGAAGCATAGACCATTCCTCTCCCTTGTTCCCAGGTCCCCTGTGGGGCCTCACGTGACATTTCAGTGGGCAATAATCACCCAGTTCCAGCTGATCAGGAAGCCCCCACAAATGTGGGATCCATTTTCATTCTGTGGGAAGACGAGTCAACATTGACAGGACACCAGTCTCCCAGTGAAAACATATATGGCAGTTTCCCCATGGCCTTGGGTCATAGAGGGGGAGGGTGAAGTGGGTAGGTGTCAATCTGCAGAAAGTGTCGCAACTCAGCCAGCACAGCCCTACAGCCACAAACCCACCTCCTGGTGCCCCTGCATCTAGATCGAAATAGAGCACCCTGCCAGCTGTCCCTGGTCACAATCGAAATACAGAAGGACTAGCAGTTCCATCTGTGTCCACCTGCCCAAGGAGCAGGCAAAGGCTGAGAGATCAGGTTTCCTTATCCCTGGCTCCCTGATGGAAACTTCAGGCCTGCTGATTCCCCCAGGATAACTTCCCCCAAGTAATGGGGAGCAAGCACTGCTTCCCCCAGGACACAGCTTGGCAAGAAGTCTGTTGTGGGAAGAGGTGGAGATTGAAAACAGAGATCCCTAAAGCCAAGATTAGTGCCCCCTTTTGATCCGCATCCCATGGAGTGGGACCAGTTCCTAGATACTTTTCTGGATCCATGTGAACTTCAGGAGCTCAACTTGCATAGAATTGAGTTTTCTCAAGTATTTAATAAGATGTGGTACCGGTGCATGCCAGAAAGGGACATAGGTGAAAGAAAACAGAGAAGACACTGTCCAGGAGGAGGATACACGGGTTCACGGTGTATGCAGGTTCAGGACACAGGATCCTCAGCAACTCCCAGAGGTGAGGACTCGCCACAGGAGGAGAGGGGGGCAGGTGAACCCCTCCCAGAAGCCAGGCCTGCTTCCAAGAAGCACCTGCCCCTGCCAGGGCACAAGGACAAGGCAGGCCACTCCCTCAACATGGGGTCCCCGCACATGGCCTTAACCTCATCTGATATTATAATCATGGAAAATCCCCTAGAAGGACTCAAGAGGGCTCACCATACAGAGTGCATCCTAGTCAGGGAGTGGGGAGCTGGGCTCCCTTGAGGTAGAAACTGAAATCTGACACTGTGGACAAGTAGGGGGTAAGGGAGGAACTTCGGAGGGAGAGGCATAGGGCAACCTCCCTGTAGTGCCCGACACTCGCTTTATCACAAGTAGGACCTGTGGGAACAGAGCCAGAAAAGACAGGAAAGATTTCAGCAGAGCCTCCTTCCCAGGA
This sequence comes from Uropsilus gracilis, assembly GCA_004024945.1. Classification (NCBI taxonomy): domain Eukaryota; kingdom Metazoa; phylum Chordata; class Mammalia; order Eulipotyphla; family Talpidae; genus Uropsilus; species Uropsilus gracilis. Next base: position 24,228 of record PVHY01005239.1, read on the forward strand.
GTGCATGGAGAACAGGAGGTTTCCTGATCCGGTGTGTCACAGAATCCCCTTTGTCAGATCCCGGGTAGATGATATGGGCTGATTATAAACACCTGATTATAGACACCTGACTTCGTTCATTTGTTTTTGCTTTGGAATCTAACCATGTAGCAGTGTCACACTACAAATGAATCGTTGTGAGAAAGTTTGGGGGTCACTTCAGAACACCCACTACCTGATCCTCTGATCAAACCTGAGCTTCTTCCTGGGTTGATAGTCCTGTTCATCCCTGGCATAGCTGTGAGTCTGAGACCTGAATGGCTGTTCTCCCCTCTAATTCAGCTGAATTGTCTGCCCTGAGACCAGAAGTGGAGAGGGGCTCTAACCTCCTTGCATTAACTCCAGGTCTCAGTCCAATACACTGTTCTGTTCTCCCCAGTGACCTGATGCAGAGTCATTGTGGTCTCAGGAGACTCCCCTAGGCCAACCTCCAGGCTAAGGACAGTCCCCAGGCAGTGACACTCACCTGAGGAGGCCCTGAGGAGATTGAAGGAGACAGAGGAAGGCCTTGGTGCTGTCAGCAGGGAGTGAGGGGTTGCTGCTCTGGGGTCTCTTTTACATCCACTGAAAGCCCAAGTCCCTCCCAGCCACTATGTCCCTAGCTGATCGAAGGGTCGCCCTCCCTATGGTCTATGTGTCAAGACTTACTCCAGCCTGGATCACCCCAGATCCAGGGAAAAGGGAAACAGCCTGACTCTCTGTCTTTCATCAGCCAGACAATGCCTGGGTAAGCATCACAGCTGCGGGCCCCAGAGGTCCTGATACCATCATGCTGGAAGCAGGACGCTCCACAGAAACTTATGGGCAAGGGAGCTTCATCTAGTGTTCTGTGTCCCCCAGAGTCAGGCACCCAGCCCTCAGTCTCACTCACACCCAGAATCAGGTGCTTCAGATGTTTACTATCATCTCAGGAATCTCCCTGAGGCAATGGCGACACAGAAGTTTAGCTCCTTAGGAATGCCCCCTGAATCAGCCTGGACAGGTAGCCCTGATGCACATTACGGAGGCAAGGACATGTCCCACTGCCTGAGCCCAATTCTTTATTCTCCATCGTTCACTATTTAATTGTCCTGTCAATTAAAATTTTAGATTCCATGTGGGTTCCCCATGTGGAGGAGCATAAAACTCAGCATGTGACTCCCATGGAGACATTCCTGGAAGTTATCAGCTGGCCCATGTTAAGTAACCAGAGGCTCCAAGGCCTTCTGAGATGGTGAGGGGCATCTGAGGACAATGGTTTACTACAAGGTGGAACATTCCAGGGGAGCAGGACAGAGACTACAACCAACACAAGTGGAGGCAAGTGGTTCCTGTCTCTTCAACTAAAACTGGATCAAGAAGTTTCCAGGAATCTGAGTTGATGTCAGGATAAAAAGTATTCAGGTTCTAGTGGAGGCATCTCAGCTTTAATGTCCCTTGTAGGCTCTGTAAAGCCACACAGTAATTTCCTCATTTTCAAAAACATGATTGTGGTCTAGTCCTTCCTTTACTTACTTGTTAAAAAAAAGAATGAAAATATTGTAAATCCCTGGCTATTCTTTCTCACTCACGTTGGCTTAACTAAGAAAAATCTAATCATGTTCAGAATACTAAATCTTGTCAAATATTACCTGAGCTCACAGCAAATGAAAGAGCAGTCTACCCACCCCATGCTCCTCATGATGTGGCCCCAGGTCTGCTCTATACCCTTAGTGTTAGGGGGCTGTGGCCCCAGTACTGGTGTTGATGCATCAAAATAGCTATTGTTAGCATTGGTGGGTGGAGACTTGGAGAAGTTTACTTAAGTCTTCTTGAGAGAAAAGAGGATTAAACGATCAGGGAGGGGACAGTGAAAAATACAGGGAAAGAGATGGTAGAGAACAGAAGGCAGGAGAATGAAGAAGGAAGGTGCAGAGAGGAGCAGCAGGGAGGCTGGAGGTCTCAGAGCTGCTGCTGCCTTGCGGGGCAGCAGGATAGGGAAGGAAGCCAAACTATGAGCTTCCATCCCCAGTCCAGGCCAGTGAGGACCCCGGGGAAGCATGTTGGAGAAATTTGTAGGCTGTGTGAGCTGACAAGGAAACATAGTACTTGAAAACTTGGTTTAATTTTGAAACTGCAAAGCTTGAAATTCCTCTGGAGAACTGAAGAGTGTTTGCTGTCAACGTGAGATGTCTGAAGTACCTGATGTGTTGCTGTATTGAGTGAGTTTTGCTGATGCCAGACTACTTTGGAGTTGGAGCTGAAAAAGTGCTGGAGCTGTGCATTTTACAGAAGAATTGATGATGCCACCCTGGTGTTCCTCATTGGATTTGCATCTCCAGCTTTCGCGGAAGGATTGACAACACTATCTTGGCTTCTGGCTTATAGTGAGTGGAGCTATGTCTTTGAAGAAGGAGTGATGGTGTCATCTTAACTCCTCCATCTGGCCTAAGGTGGGGCAAATGCCATTTTGTGGACACACACGACTGCTGAAGCCATGTGCACTTGGGACTAGAGACTGGACTGTGTTGTGAGTAGCAAAGGGGTTCCATTGTACCCCTCAGTGACTCTTGTCTCATTTGTCTTTCAAGAAGTAAATTTGTTTCTGCCTCCCTCTTAAAGCTTATGTGGTCTTGCTACTGCATGCTGGGCTGGGAAGAACCTGGTGTATGGCTGGTTTTAAAGGGTCATTGCTCTCCTCTCTAAGTTTGGGTAAGCACCTCGTTTTGCTTATTTTGCCACCAGATTTCTAAACAATTCATGGAGATGGCCAAAAATGCTGCTCTCCAGACCACTTTCTTTTTTTTGTTTGATTTTTTCTTTTTAAAATCAAGTTGCTTCCTAACTAGAAGTCTCACAGCAGAAAATGTCTCTGATGAGGTTGTCAAACATTGTATGCTTTTTTGTCCCACCTGTGATGGGAGACACTGTGGAATGAGACAGGTCTTTGAACAGTTGTCACTCCTCCAGAGGCATAGACAGACATCTCATTGATAAGAAAGGATGTAATTTGTCCCTTTTCCCGTGCGTGTGACCACACATCTGTGTGTTTGTGTGGGTAAGAGTGGACATCATTGGCCTCATCCTCGTTCTAACCTTGTTCCCATTCTTGCCCTGCTTTATAAGCTGTGCCTAATCCTTACCAGCCAGCTCTGAGGAGCCTTTTGTTGCCTTGCTATCAAAAAGACACAGTCTTTGTGCTCCCCAGAGATGATGAACACAGAATATCTGAGATGACAGGGGTTTTATTATATAACAGCTGACAAATTAGTATACTAGTGGGAAATTATTCCACCTTTCCTCTGATGAAACTTGAAGTGAAGCCAGGTTCACAGTGGGTCACCAACTAAACAAGCAGAAAGAATGGTATTTAAATCAGTATTTGCATCAGACTGGTATTTAAATCAGTCTCTCTCTGGGGTCTCCCACCTGTGTGCACAATTGTCAGATTATTCAACATAGCAAAAATAACTTTTTATTTTACACACAAGTAGAAACCAAGTGTCCCAGAGATCACAAGCATCCAGTTGTCTCACCCCAGTCACTGTTCAGTCTCAAAGTCCTAAAATACTCCCAAGATGGTGTCTTTTCACCCATCCAGACATGAAGCAGGCATACTAAAATTGGGTAAAAACAAAAAGGCTTTTTGACTTAAACTTGACTTAAACACATCTGCCTGCTTCACTCTAAAAAGCAGGCTACTAGCAGTTTAATAGCAATTGCCTTTAACTAGAACTAGAAACACCTATGCCTGCTTCCTAGGGAGAACAGTTCATTAGCATATTCACTGTTAACCTTCGATTGTATGCAAAAATCAGCTACCTGCTTCTCTCTGCTTTCTTTTCCTCTTTCAGACCTAAAAAGAAAAACTTAGAAACACAATTTACACTTTACACTGGTTTGCCTCAATTTACCCTCTTTTAAACTCTTGTGAGTTCTTTCCACCATCCCCAACCTTCTCAACCAAAATACCAAGTCAAATCAAGACTATCAGTGCAGACTAATTTATTTCTAACAAAGTGATTTCCTAATTACTACACAAGAAACATGTAAGTAAACCTCAGATTACTTTAACATTGTCCAAAACCTTTCTCAACATTGCCCAAAGTCCTTTCCCAGATTGTCCAAAAATCCTCAATCTCTCAGTCTGATCATGTCACCAATGTCCAGTCAGAGTCCATCTCCAGATGCTGAAAGACATCTTCCTTCTCTTCCATGCCGTCTTCTCCTTGTCGTCTTCCTCCAGGTAGTAGTACTTCATGGTACCGGACTCAGCAAAGTTCACTTTCTTTTCAGGCCTAACTTTTGCATGGCTTCTTCCAGACACAAATTAACTCAGCAAAACAGTTTAAATCTGTAAACTTCTTAACTGCCTTTATCACATGTGCAGCTAGCCTGGGTCAGCCAGAGGCTGCAAGGCCCCAGGGCTTGCCACATGGCCAAGCTCACATGGTTCACATTACCAGCTTACAAAACGGCCAAAACAAAAACCTCAGTCTCAATCTCCATTCCCATCTTTCCTTTTTTTTTGTTCCCTTCTCTTTGTTTCAAACCTCTTTATATATTCTTTGTGTTTTCTGGCCTTCCAGTAACAGCTCCTGAATTATTACATTACAAAGGAAAAAAAAAACTGTTTCACTTCTTTCTCCCTTCTGCATCTCCCAGAAGGAAAATTCCAAATAAGGCCCTGCGTATTTCTGTGATCCCACACCTGGAGGGCCCCTCAGCAGGCATTTCACCTCAGTGTTCTGCGCTACCACCCTTGTCCACAAGAGGGTGTGTGCACTTCGGGCTCTCCCCAGGCTGGAAGCCTCTCCTTTCTTCTTGCCATCACTGCTCCCCAACCTGCTGTTGGCACAGTGCCAGAAAAGGATTCCCCGGAGGGATGAGAGGAAAGCCCAATTTATGGCCTCGGGTTCAGGGCACAATCCTGCTGTAATTGGATAGGTGGAATCAGATGGTAACAATGATAAAACAAGGTGCTTACCCAAACTTAAAGAGGGGAGCAATGGCCCTTTAAAATCAGCCACACACCAGGTTCTTCCCAGCCCGCATATGCAGTAGCAAGACCACATAATCTTTAAGAGGGAGGAAAATTTTTTTTTCTTAATAAAAAACAAATGAGACAAGAGTCACTGAGGGGTAAAAGGGAACCTCTTTGGTAATCTTACCACACAGTCCAGTCTCTAGACAAAAGTGCACATGGTTTTAGCAGGCATGTGTGTCCACAAAATGGCGGCTGCCCCACCTTAAGCCAGATGAAGGAGTTAAGATGGCATCACAACTTCTGCAGAAGACACAGCTCCACTCCCTCCAAGCCAGAAGCTAAGAGGGTGTTGACAATCCTCCCAAAGCAGGAGATTCAAATCCAACGAGATCAGGACGCCGTCATCAATTCTGCAAAAGGCACAGCTACAGCATTCTTTCAGCTCCAACTCCAAAGTCGCCCAGCATCAGGAAGACTCACTCTATATAGCAACACAGCAAGTGCTTCATATATCTGATGTTGAAAATGGCAACACAGCAAACTCCCTTCAATTCTCCAGAAAGATTCCATGCTATGTAGTTTCAAAATTAAACCAAGTTTTCAAGTACCACGTTTCCAAGAAAGGTCACAAGTTTTTCCAGCATGCTTCCCCAGGATCCTCACTGGCCTGGGCTGGGGATGGAAGCCCATGGCTTGGCTTCCTTCCCTGCCCTGCTGCCCCACATGGCAGTGGCAGTTCTGAGACCTCCACTTTACCTGCTGCTCCTCTCTGTCCTCTTCTGTTCTCTACTGTTCTCAGTTTTCTTCTCTACTGTTCTGTCCCTTTCTTCTCCTCTGTTCTCTCCTGTTCCATGGCTTTTATTTTCTGTCCCTCCCTGATCCTTTAATGTTCTTTTTTCTCAAGAGGCTTAATTTCCCTTGTCTAAATCTCCACCCACCAATGCTAACAATAGCTATTTTAATGCATCAACACCAGTACTGGGGGTCACAGCCCCCTAAGATAGGGAAAGCCCCTTTTAAATACCTTTTTTTTCCCTATGTGTTCTTCAGCCTGCATATAGCAGCTGCACGAATATCTAACCTTAGCGAACAGGATAGACAAGAGGTTTATTTCCAGATGCGGGAAAAACAAACGGAAAGAGTCCAGACACTCACAGGTGTTCCAAACGGAATATAGCCCCACTTCTGCTCCTCAAGGATTTTCGTGGGGTTTACCTCAGTCTTAGGGAATTTTTGGTCGAAAATGCCAGACGGTGTCCTTGACTCCATATCCTGTCGCTCCTGTTGGCACCAGATGAATGCACCCAACACAGGTGGGGCTCAGGTGGGTCTCCCTGAGGCAGGCCTATCTGAGAGTGTCACCGTGTCTCCACACTTCACTAGGGTCCCCTCTTCCCTGCTTTCACACAGCTCTGGATGCTCAGGAACCTGAGTGCTGGTGAGATGGAGAAGTTCCATGGGGCTCACCTCCTGGGTCTTTCTCCTGCTGAGGCTGAAAACCTCAGCACCTGATGTCAATTTCCAGGCTCTTGCTCTCACTCCGAGCTCCATGCTCCTCTCCAAAATTGTATATCCGCATCTCTCATTTTCACTCCCTTTTGTTATCCTTGTCGTTGCTCCCAATTCACACCCCTGGTGGTCTGTACCTCCTTTTCCCTCTGGGCCTGCCTTGGGAGTCACCACATCAGGACCCTGCATTAGCACAATCCCAAATCTGCCCAGATAATCCCTTTACAGTAAAAAGGGGAAGTGTCCTTATCTGGCCTCAGGCCAGTCCTAGTCTCTGTGTCTTTCAGGCAGGTGATAGCAATGCCCACATTCCTTTCTCAATGAAAGGAACTGGGTCCACACTGGGTCACCAACTTCATTACGAGCCCATGTCCGGGTCAGGGGCTGGGTTGACAGTGTCCTTGTCCCAGGTGGGGCCCAATGGCTTGGAGCCAGGAGTGGCATCCGCCTGCCCGGACCTGGACACCAAACAATGGCCAGGTGCAAGTTGTGCCTGTGTTTCGTGCACTTACGTACACAGAGCCCCTGGGCTCCAAGCACCTGTCCCCCTTTCTCCTGGACCCTACTCTGTGGAGTCAGGGCACAACAGTTCCTTTCAAGGCAGCCCTGAGCCAGTTTGCAGGGCCTGTACTGGGTCTGTTCACAGAGTGGGGAAAGCAAACCTATGAGCTGGGTCTACCATGTGCGTACACTGCATGAGATCCTAGCACTCAGGGAGCCAAGTCTGGCAATAGCGAGCCAAGGGAAAGAGCAGGGAGGTCAGGACAACAGTCCTGAATTACTTTCCTGCAAGTACTAATTTGTTCACCAGGCCCATCCTGGGTAGGGCAAGATGCCTGTGCATCAGGTGCACATGGAGGAGACCCCGCTTCTCACCCAGCAGGAGGCTTCAGGAGGCAGAGTGTCAGCAAGGGCTACAGGTGGTGGAATCACTGATCGTCTACAGAATTCAAAATTACAGAAAGGCTACCAAACATCAGGACATGTGAGCAGAGCAACAGAGAAAAGGCAGGGCACATGCACAGTGGGAATCTGTCTAGCAGGCCAGACCCCTTGCCCAGCAGGATGTGTGGGCCTCTCAGGAAATGCCTGGCTGGCTATCCTGGAATAAGGACATGGTCGTCCTGGACCAGGCGCCAGGTGCATGCGGGGCCTTCTGTGTGGAGTGTCAGGGCTCCCAGAGCCCTGCAGGGCAGGCAGTTGTGGCCCGACCTCCCTGCTCAGCGAGTGTTCAAAGTGTTGGCGGCACCTGGCAGTGCAGTGGCCCTGGGGGGCAGGGTGGTCTTGGGCCCAGCATCCCTCCCTGCGCATTGCACCCTGGCCTTTGCCCACAGACTCGGAGCATCACCTCATGGGAATCGCTTTCTTAGAATTGTTAGAAAAAGGCAAGAACATGGTGGCCTGAGCTGCAAGGGGCTTGGAGACTGTGTGACCGGAAAGTGCATTTCCCACACACAGGGGGCCATGTTGAAGTCCTTACATGAGACCCTGGGAAAAGCAGTCTTTCCAGAGAGACTCAGGTGAAGGGAGAGCCCTAGGGGGCCTAGGCCTGCAGTTCTGAGGTGCTCCTGGAGTGCACCCATTAATGTAGGCAGCTTGACCTGTGTGAGGAGGGGGAGCGTGGTGCAGGGAACCTTGTGTGAGCAGAGAAGAGTGTGGCTGTGTGTTCGAGACACTATGAGAGCTGAGGTGGTGGGAGTTCATGGGACTGGGGAGGCATGATCTGAACTTTGTGTGCTCACAAGAGGGGAAGGAAGTGCTGGATCACATGTGTCCATGTGTGTTTGAGTGAAGAAACTGTGGGTGTTTAGCAACAACAGGAGTCATGGGAAGGATGTCACTTGTCGACCTGGGTCCACAAAGGCTGTTACACAGACAGATTCCAGTGACACACAGACAGGCAGCAGCCACCACCCAGATGGACGTCTGCACATGATGCTGGCCCGCAGATGATGCCCCACAGAGCAGGAGCACTGACAGCCGCCTCAGAGAACACACCCTCGAGTGACGGCACTGAGGAGACAGGAGACCTGCCCGAGAGACAGAAACCTGGAGGAAAGAAGGCAACACGCGTTGGAGGGAAGCTGATCTGTGGGCACGGAGGAGAGGCTGGGGTTCAGTATCCAGACCGCTAGGAGCTCCACAGAGAGATTGCTGGGCTCTCTAACTGAATTCCGCCACCCAAGGGTGTTTCCCACTGAAAGAGCAGGAATCAGACCAGAGCAGGATGGGCCCCCACAGGGAGGGAAGGCCAAGATTCCAGGGTGACCAATAGGGCTTTCCTCCAGCCATGCCCCTGGGCTGCAGAGCTGTGGGGAATTCCAGGGCACATGGGCAAGAGCCATTTGAGGGGCCTAGGAAGGGAGGCCTAAAAAGAGGCAACAGCGGCAGAGGGTTCCTGGGAAGGCCCCGATGTGGTATAGCTGCTGCAGGGGCAGGGAGAAGACAGGTGGGACACGCGAGCAGGGGCAACCTTGAGGGCAGAGCTCTGAAGTAAGAGTGTCAAGCAGCCATGGGTTGGGGAAAACTACAGAAACAGTTCAGAAAGAGCAGATCAGCTTGGCTTGTCTTCCTCTTGGCTGTTGGATCCTTCAGCATCAAGGTCACCCTGTGCTGTCATCATCCCATGGTCAAAGCCACAAGGCATCAGCGCCATGTATGGGGAGACCATCTGTTCTGTAGCACCCCTTCCTGCCCACGAAGTGTGGGGGCCACAAGACAAGCCCCCAACACTAAACCTCCTCAGCTGAGGGGCCCCCAGGGAAAGGCTACCCCAACACTGTCACCTCAAGTTGGCGCCGATGCTTAGTGTGAGAGCAGAGATGCTACACGGGGCCGAAGGAAGCATAAGCTCTCATGAGACATCAGCTGTAGTTGTGTGATGACCTTTCCGCATGTCCTTCTGGAACAGCATGTAGACGTGTGTCCCTCTCCTATCACACATGAGGCATGTGTGCGCAGAGATGTCTTCAGCTGTCTCCTTTTTTCTCACACGTTTGCACACGCTCAGCTGTGTTCACACACTTTGTCACTGAAATGTCACATGTTGCCCCACTGACCATGTTCTGTGCTGGTGTCTCTGTGGTGTGGTAATTTCTGAGGCCTGGCCTAGTTCTCTGAGGCCCTGGGGCTGCAACAACGTCCTGCTCTTTGCATCATGGTTTCAGACGTGCTCGCTCTCTCCCATCCGGAGGAGAGGACGCTGGTTGGCCAGTCAGAGGGCTGAGAACATGGCTCTATACCTTCCAGAGTGATGATGTGGGCCACCGGCGGTGGGTAGAAGAGAGGAATCCAAGCTCTGGTTTCCCAGCATCCAGTAGGGCAGGAGCGAGCGGTCCACAGAGTGGCAAGGTAGCTGAGGCCTGCCGTGGTCTGCGCTGGGGTTCAGAGTATGTTGTTGAGAGGGAGCCAGAGAAAGAACAGCTGGAAAATCCCCACCTTCTGGCTGTTCAGAAGAATGATCCCCTGCCCAGTTCTGCTGGGTGCAAACCGGCTCTGATGGGTCCTCTGGAGCATTGTGAGGGCCACCAGCCCCCTTTGCACCAGCAACCAGGATGTTCTCCTGATGCCCTGTGTGTGTGTGTGTGTGTGTGTGGCAGACTCATCTCTCAGAGCTTGAGACATCCAGCCCTGCAGCTAGACCTTGGACTTACCTGCTGGACAAGATGAGCTGTGGGACGGAGGCAGGTGGCCTGAGAAGAGCCGGACACGGCCTTTGGTGCCCACTGTACACAAGCATCTGGGCTCGCAGTCTCACAGGTACTTAGAGCAATCTTCCGACTGCCCGGTCCAGGGTGGAATGGAAATTCCCTGAAGCCCACGACCTGGCCACCAGCTGATTGTGGCGGGGGGGGTGTCTTTGTTGGGGTCACAGAGGAAGACAAACAGCATGCACTTGGTGGGTGTGTGTGAGCAAGCAGGGGAGTACAAACAAGAATGACCAGTGCCTGGGGCAGCACACGAGTCGGGTGGCATAAGCAACGGTCACTGAGATACCCAGGGTCAGAGGAAAGGCTGGGGTCTGCATGCAGGCTGTCTGCGATGGAACGTGGTGCTGACTCAGAAGGCCAGGTCCACTTGGGAAAGCACAGAGAATGCTGGGGTGCGATAGCTCTAGGGCCCCATGACTGGTCTGGGGACACACAAGCCTTGGCCTGAGCCCATGCGAGGGTGACAGCCAAGTGGGACAGGGGGCTGCTTGGCACCTGCAGGGCCCCTGCAGCAGCTGGCCCCGGGACCCAAGTCCCAGATTGCAAGATGGCCAAAGGAGTTGAGTGGGAATCGAGACACTGAACGCGACCTCCACACATCTCCCCAAGTGCAGATGCTGAGGACCTGCTCTGCATCCGAGCCCAGAGGGTCATATGTTACCTCCAGGGAGCATAAGCAGATGAGGTGGGGAAATGGTTTCTTGGGAAGTTCGCGTTCTGTCACACACACAGAATTAGCAGAAACACCCTCTCCATTCATCCAAAAGGGGGAAAAGGGTTTTAGAGGCACTGCTTCTCGGTCACGGCCTGAGCCATCTATGAGGGCAGGTGAGCTATCATGCTACTCTCGGAGACTTTAGGGTACTTGGATTCCAAGCACCATGGAGGCCGCCCTGCAGCCTGGGGGTCCAGTCTGAGACTGAGCGCATGTCCGCAGACCGACCCAGCTCTAGGTCCTGCTCCGGCAAAAGTGGAGCACCCCAGCTCTGGCTCTCTGACTCAAGTGCTCCCCACATGGGTGGGTCAATCACACTGACACAGGGAGGACAAAACAAACCCTGCAAGACAGGCACCCCGGAAATATGAGTACCCTGGAAACACACGTACCACAGAAACATACGTACCCCACATATACTTGTACCCTGTAGAGGCACATACCCCAGAAAGATGCCACCTCAGGAACATTCATTTCTGAGACAAAGTATGGCAGAAAAACATGCATCCTGGATACGTACTTACCCTGAAGAGATAATGTCCCGGAAAGACATGTACCCAACAAAAACATGTACCTCACAAAGACATGTACCCAGGAAACACACGTACCCCAGAGAGATAAATGCTTTGGAGAGACATGTACTCACTGTTCTTTGAGCTGTTTTGCTTGCTTCTTTACATACAGCCCAATACTGATTATGTCAATGTCATGAAATATGTCTCAGCCTCTGGAAACCCTTTGTGGAAAAGGTTAGGGATTTGACCTTATCAGGAATTAGATCCTTTCAATCAATCACCTTATCAAAATATATACACAACATGGGAGAAAGTATATCTCCTTAGCATGACAAAAGCACTAATCCATTCATGCTTCTTCTGAACACCTGAGTTTGACCCATTTATATTTGTTGTCATGGCTGACAGGTCTGCATGCTGTCTCAATGAGGTGACTCTTAATTCCCGTTACCTTAGTGGTGACTTCCTCTTACCACTCCCCTCAGGCACCGTGGAATCCATGTCATGGGCTTTTCTCTGTCCTCCCTGCTCCACCTGGTCTGGTCTTGAATCTGCACTTGACACCATCCCACCTGTCCGGAGCCCTGGACTTGCTGCCCAACTCTTTGGTACTATCTTCTCTGGATCTGCAACCTTGATGAGCAAGTCTTATGCCACCCCCACCTCTTTCCAGGCCTCAGTGTGAGGGGTCCTGCCTCCATCTCCCACGTTCTGCCTCTGTACTGATAGGAAACTTGGGCTCTGGAATAATTCCAGGGACTCACCAACTGTTCAGTAGCAACTTGCTCCATAAGTGAACACATGATTACCAACTTTTATAAAATATGTGGTTGCATATTTACCATGAATCTGAGCAAGTCTTTATAAACTTCCATTTCTCTCTCCAGCAGGAGGTTTCAGCCTTCATTCTATTTGAAGAATGATTTTTGTATTTTCAGTTGTTCAGTTTGACTATAGGAAAACATTCAAATTATGCTTTGCTTACAATGTCTTTGATACAAAATTTTTGACATCAGAGAATATCAAAAAGATACTGAGGCTGAATCTTTGATAGACTATTTTACCTCAGAGGAGCATGTCTAATAGATTCCTCACCTCAGGAAACCTCACCAAAATAGAATTCACCCCAGGAAATCTTACGCAAAGATACTACCACTCAGAATATCTGGTGGTATGCATTTTCGACATCAGGAAAATGAACCCTAACTCTTTTAAGAATAGCTTGCAAAAGAACTTTGGACCTCAGGGATACATAAAAAAGGTGTTTCTCCCTGAAGAAGCAACAAAATGAGACAGAAAACATTGAAGATGACAGCCAGCAAGAAGCACTGAAACAGGCCAAAGGTGCTCTGACTGGCCCACAAAGGCAAACATGGTATCTATTCTCCAGAATGTGCCAAGTCAGAGAAGCCTCTGCAAAGATATCTTCTCAGAATGCCCTTCCTAGGAACTTTTCACCGCACAGAAACATATTCAAACGATGCCACGCTGGCAATGTCATTTATAGGGTTTTTCACCTCAGAAAATATTCCAAAACAATTCCTCTTCTTTCTCAATATCTTTATTCAATTTGTCACCTAAGAAAAACTTACCCAAAGTTGTTTCTACTTGGATAGTTTTTCAGAGAGACTTTTCACCTCAGAGAAATCGATCCAAAGTTTCCATCTTCCCAAAATGTCTTTTAGGGCCTTTGCATCTCTGAGAAATCTACCAAAGAGATGTGTCTACTCAGTACGTCCTTTCTAGGGACTTTTAAACTCAGTGAATCACACCCAAAAGAAGCTCCTGATCAGAGTGTCTTTGAAGAGAATTTTAAGCTATGAAAATCATGCACAAAAGTGATTTCTCCTCAGAAGGTCTTTGATAGGGTTTTTTTCACCTCTAAAACAGTGTCCTGAAAGATCCTTCTCCTTAGAGAAAAACCACCTCAGAGAAAAAGGCCGAAAAGAAGTTGACCAGGGAAACAGACTCGAAAGAATGTTTACTTGAGGAAAAAATAATTTGAATCAGAATGATTTTTCATATAGACTTTCCAATTCAGGGAACCATAAACAGAACACTTTGCCAAATGCCCAGATAAATGACCCAGAAGTTACCCCTTGTCAGAATGTTGGTCAAAGGAAAGTTTAACCTCAGAGAAACAGACCCCAAAAAACCTCTGTTTCAGAGAAGCAGACAACAAAGTGGTATCCCCTCTATCAGTGAGTTTTGGGATTTTTCCCCTAACAGAATATACAAGAAAATATTACTCCTATCAGAGTGTGTTTCAGAGGGATGTTTCAGATCAGAAAAAAAAATTACCCCACGATGCCTCTCCTCACAGGGATTTTCAACACCAAGAAACCTAATCTACATGCACTGTTCCTCAGATGGTTGTCTGCATGGATTATTTCCCTCAGACAAACAGATGTAAAGTGAACATCTCATCAGATTGTCCCTTAGAGGGACTTTTCACCTCAGCAAAACTGACCCAAAAGATGTTTCCCTTCCAAATGTCTAGGAGAGGAATTTCACCTCAACAAACTAGCCCAGTAAACACTTTTCACATAACCTTTCATTGGGATTTTTGACCATGGAGAAACCAATCCACAGGATACTTCTCAGTATATCTTTAAGGGTTGTTTCACCTTGGAAAAACCTACAGCAATGAAACTTTGTGTCTTTTGAACTCAGATAAACACCACCAAAAGAAGCTTCTGTTCAAAATGTCTTTGATAGGGAACTTTACCTCACATACATACCAAAAGTTACTTTCCCTCAGACTGCAGATTATAGGAATTTCTTACTTACTAGAAACAGACCAAAAAGATACTTCTCAGAAGAATGTCTTTCATTCAGACTTTCAACACATGAAAAAATTGATCCATAACAGATACCCAATCAGAATCTCTTTGAGAGAGTTAATTCCCCTCAATCAATCCAAAAATATATTTTCTCAGGTTGTTGATGATAGGGCATTTTCACCTCAGAGAGATTGACCCAAAAGAAGCTTCTCCTAACAATGTCATTTCCACAGAGTTTTCAAATCAGAGACTGATGCCTAAATGTATTTCAACTCAAGATAATACACCCAAAAGAATATTCAATCCAGGAAGTGACCCCAGAAGATATTCTGCTCAGAATATGTGTTCATATACATTTTCCAGATCAGGAGTGCAAACCCAAACTCATCTCCTATGAAGAGCCTTTAAAGGCAATTTTGACATCTGGAGATCATATCCAAAAGTTCTTTTCAGAAGCTCTTGAATACAGACTCTTCACAAAGAGAAACCAACTTCAAGATGATACTCATCCCAGGGTCTTTTATTGGGATTTTCACCTCAGTGCAACTTACTGAAAAGAGCTCTCTTCCGACCACCTTTTATATAGATTTTTCAACTCAGAGAGACATGCTATGATGTTCCTTCTCAAACTGTTGCCTATTGGGATTTTTCACTCACAGAAACCCACTGAAAGAGGCTTCTTCTCAGATTGTCAGTGATAGGGATTTTTCTCGCAGCGAAACCCTCCCAAAAGACCTCTCTCCTCAGACACTCTTGAATGGTTTCTTCACCTCAGAGAAACACATCCAAAGGACACGTCTTCCCTGAATGTCTCTTGGACATTCAGAGAAACCAAACCATGGGATGTTTCTCCTCAGAATTTTTTTGGGGCATTTGTTCTGCTCAGAAAAATGAACTCAAATGAGGATGCTAGTCACCTACATGTCCAGGAATTTTTCAACTTAGGGAAACCTAGTCCATGGATACTTCTCTCAGAATGACAATCACAGGGATATTAATCTCAGAGAAACAGAACCAAAAGTATGACGTGGCAGGAATACAGACCCAGAAGATAATGCACCTGAGGGAACTGACTGAAGAGTTCACTTCACTCACAATGGTGTTGACTATAAGTTTTCCACCTCAAGAAAACACACCCAAAACACTTTTGCTCTCAGTCACTTTCAAAGAAAATCACATCCAAAAGATTCTTCTCCTCAGGAAAACACACAAAACAGAATTTACCCCAAGAAAAAGTACCCAGAACATAATGCTGCTAAGAATGCATTCTAAATTGATTTGTCACCTGAGGAAAGTACCCAGAACATAATGCTGCTAAGAATGTATTCTAAATTGATTTGTCACTTGAGGAAAACATACCCAAAACACTTCGTCTCAGAATGGCTTTTGAAGAAATTTCTGAACCAAAGAATCGTACCCTGAAGATACTTCTCAAATGCCTTTTACAGGGTGTTTTCCTCAGAGAATTATACCCAAAAGATACTTTTCTTCACAGCGTCAATTACTAAAAGGACATTATTACTCAGGCTTTCCATTATAGGAAATTTGAACCTCAGAGAAACCGAGCTCAAATATGCTTTTCCTCAGAATGTATTTATTATGGAATTCTCATGTCAGAGAAACCAGCCCAGAAGAGGCTTTTCAACAGATTGTCCCTTCAGAAGTTTCATCCTTAAAGAATAATACCAAAAAGACACTTGACGTCAGGAAATGATCACCAAAAATGCTCTTCTAACAACATTGTTTTTAGGGATACTCCACCACAGGAAAACTTACTCCAAATATAATTCATTTCAGGAAAACTTACTCAAAAGATCCTTCTAGGTCTAATGGAAATAGGGCCTCCAGTCTCACTGCTACAAAAAATACTGGATCAGCACCTACACTGAAACTGTATCTCTAGTGTACAGGCAGGCCCAGGCATGCTAAGTCTGGTCACTGCTGTCTACTGAGTAAGTCTAGAAGAGAAATCTATGGAACAAGTAAGAATGCACCACTATTCTCTCATAGGATCCTCACCCTACCACTATAGGCTCACCACGTCATGTGTCCTGTGGGGAAGCTGGTCTGCCACCAACTAAGCGAAGCTCAGCTTCATCTGAGACCGCCTGCATCTTCCCTCATGGCCAGAAACCCCATCCTGAAGGTGTGTGACAGACTCACTCTCTCCTAGAGAGCACAGACAGAAAGGAAGTTTGCAAGGCATTAAAATTCCAGTCATCAGCAAGGTCCATGACTGTGGAGAGAGAGGGGCCATAGGGTCCCTCCAGCACTTTCCCTCTGGAAGACATACTCCGGCCTGATGTCTGCTTTCAATCTGCACTTAATAAAGAAAGAACACAGAGGTGCTGACTGGCAAGAGACCCGAGACTGTTGCCTCTGCCAAAAGAAAATGGTTCTTGATTCACACCTGCTTAACAGAAAAGATTATGTGCAAATTCTGAGCCTGAGTGTCCTTGTATTACTGGGAATTTTATCCCCTTGACATGAGAGGTACACATGAGGCCGCATCACCTATCGACTTAGGGCCCATTATCTGTTATGAGCTGAATGTGCCAGTTGAGCCTAAAGTCCCAAGTACCCTTGGAGCGGGACAATCATGTTTATGGGGATCTTCACCATAGTGCCCCCAAGATTGTGATGGGGAGCTGAATGTCATCCTCTCCCTGGAGGGGTCCCTGACATACTCCTAGGGTGGGGGGGGAAGAGGCAAGGCTACCTAGAAAGTGGTTTCTCTGAGGACTGATTCTTGAAAAACAATCAGTGCAGAGCAGAAAGAAAAAAAGCACGTGAAAGAGGCTGAGGGGACAAAAGCAGGGTAAACAATCTAGAAGAGATGGACACCCCCAGAAATAGACCAAATGGTTTCACAAACAAGTTCTACCATCAATTCACAGGGAAACTAATACTTATTCTATTTGAAAAACTGCTTTAAAAAAATCTTGAAGAAACACCAGCATCTCTATTTTACAAAGTGAGCATGATACTAAGAGCAAAACCAATGACAATACAAAAACAAAGAAAATTACAAACCAGCTTCCCAAATGGACACAGACGAAAAGACCCCAAAAGAAATCATAGCAGCCAGAACCCAAAAACACATGGAGGGGATGACATACCACAGCCCTGTGTGCAGTATCCAAGGGATACGAGTGGGTGTGGATCAACATACAGAACTCAATTAAGTAAGTTAGCACACCAACCAGAAGACAAATCAAAATATAGGATAACATCAATGGATGCTGAGAAAACATTGGAACAGGTCCACATCTATTTATGATGAAAATTCTCAAAAAACATCGGAGAAAATGGACACAACTCAACAGAGTAAAAATTACATCTCTCAAACACAGAGCAACTAACATTCTTAATGGTGAAAATCTCAAAGCTTCCCCAGCAAGATTAAGAACATGGCAGGGAAGTCCAATCACCTTTGCTTTTCAGGACAGGACTGGAGATCCTACCTAGAGAAATTAGGTGAGACGTGGACAGGAAATGAGTCCAGACACAGAAAGAAGAAATGAAAGTATGCTAGTTTGCAGATATTATGACTATATTGACAGTGAGTCAAAAAAAAAAAAAAACACAGAGAAACCAGATAAACCAATAAACCAAACCCAAATGGCCAAAAATAGAAAAGTGGTTAAAAAAGTTGTGGCATGTACATAAAATGGGGATATAACATGCAACATTTTATAAGTTTCATATATATATATGTATATATAAATTCAGCAAACATGACCCCTTCTAGCACTATCCATGATATGTCAATGGCATGAGTTGTTCTTCATTGATCTACTCCTATTCCATTGTATAAATAGACCACTCCTTCTTGATCCAGATGATACAGGGGTGGAGACCTCTGGGGACTACAACAAGGAAAGATAATATACAAAACACTCTCCAAACAAAATGAGACAAAAAGAAGTGAAAAGACAGTCCAAGCTCATGCAAAGAAATCATGAACATGATCCAAATACCCACCCTACTAAGAAAGAGCTTACTGAATCAATGCAATTCCAGGAAAAATTGCCATGGTACTTTTCAAGAAATGGGACAAATTCCATTGAAAATTCTATGGAGAGTCAAAATCATCAAAGAGCAAAAATTATCTGGATCGAAGGGGGAAGAATGGAGAGATGGCAATCCCAGCCTTCAAACAATAAGACAAAGCCATTACCCTAAAGCTACATGGTACTGGACTAATAACAGACACACAGACAATGAGCTAGAAAGGAAAGTCCAGAAATAAAACCTCATGGACATATTAATTAACATGCGAAGGAACACAAACCATGCATTGGTACAAGGAATGTCTCTTTGGTAAATAATGTGGGGAAAATTGGATGGCAACAAGCACAAGAATGAAGCTAGACCCCTTCTCATAGCAAATAGAGAGATCAACAGAAATGGACCAAAGATTGGAATGTAACATCTGACACCATCGAACATACAGATGAGATCACGGACAAAAGACTCCACGACATCAACCTCAGAAGCAATTTTGAGGATTCTTCACAAAAGCAAGGGAACACTGGAGAAGATAAACAGCTGAGACTACATCAAACTCAAATTCACTACTCAACTAAAGAGACAGACTTGAAAATGAAGATATACCGACTGAATGGAACAAAATATGTGCACACCATGCAACTGATAAGGCACTGATACAAAGACCCACAAAAGCTTACACAATGCAACAAAAACAGAGCAAACAACCCACTTCAAACATGCACAGAAGAACAGAAAAGACACTTCACCAAAGAAGAAACACAACTGGCCAACAGCCCTTCAAAACTGACTCACGTAATTCTCAGGGAAATTCAAATCAAAACCACAATGATAGCAGCTCACACCAGTGAGAAAAGCTCATATTATAGACACTGGGAACACCCTATTCCTGAGGAAAAGGGACTTTGGCCCATATACGTGGAAATGTACACAGGTCCACATATTATGGGCAGCTTTGTGGAGGGTTCTCAGAATACCAGAAATGGATCGTTTCTAGAATTCAGCGATTGCACGTCTAGGAATTGACTCAGAGGACGCACACAAATTAATTTTAAATAAAATCTGCCTTCTTATGTTGACTGCAGCACTATTTACAACAGACATAGCCTAGAATTTTCCAGAGTCACTCCTGTCATGCAGAACCAGAATCTTCAGTTCAGATGACACATGAGTCTTTAGGACCTGGCCTGAACTATCTTCACCCAACAACAGGTAGAGAACAATGCCCCTTCAGGAGAGAAAAGGCTTTTAAGAGGAAATCAAGAGTCACAGATGTGGACTTGCCAGATGTGAGTCACCTGGCATTATCTGTCATTTTCTGCAGCTACCGCCAGAGTGTGACAAGCACTTATAGCTCAACTCTGAAACTTACCTGCTGTCCTCCAGACCCAGCTCCCTAGTGTCACAAGGACTTGAGCAAGGGCCTGGGGAGCTTCTGTTTCAAGACATAATATCACCCTGCATGTCACTCTGCTCTGGTGTCCATACAGAACAGACATACTGACACATGACTGTGTCTTCTGTGCATGCGTGGGATGTATCTGGCCATGACAGCCAGGTCCATATGGAGTTTCTATTTCTCTGAGATCCAGCCCATCTCATGAGAAGAACCAAAAGTTGTTATTCAAAAGAAAGAAATGGTCCAGGGGATAATTTTCCATTCCTTCGGAAGTACGGGCGAGACCCTATTCTATGATCTAGTCTCCCCCATAAACTTCACTGGCTGATTGAAGGACACCTTTGGGCCCATCATTCCCCCAGCAAGTATGTGTGGTCAACCAGGTCCCATCCTGGGTAGGACAAGACTCCTGAACAGTCAGGAGCACGTGTAGGAGGCCCTGTAGCTCACTGAGCAGGAGGTTCTGGAAGGCTCAGACATTCCGACCGGGTCTGAGGTGCCGGTGAGGGGGCAAATGGCAGGGCACACACTCAGCCTCCCTCTGAACTCAGACAAAATGCTGTGTGTTGTCCTTGTGATGATCAGATAGCGCGTATGAAACCCCTGGCCCCAGGTCTGGGACAACCATGTCCTTATTACACAGGAGCCAGACAGACCTCTCCTGAGTCATCCAAAGGTCCTACTGGGTAAGGGGGTGCTGCCTGAGCTGGGTGACTCTGCTCCCCTGTCCTGACAAATTGCAGCCGGCCAACTGGTGGCTTTGACTCTCTAGATCAATGGTCTGTCCACCTTGTGCCGGGTCTCATGCAATTTTCATGTGTTTCACTGAATTCTGCTTTTTTGTTTTCTCTTCTCTTTTCCGCTTTCATCCATCCTGTATTCAGAGTGTCTGTGCTTTTTCAATATTTGATTGTTTCTGTATTTTTGTTTGTGTGTGTCTGGCCTTGGTATCTCATCTGGGTCTTCCCTGAGACCCTCACAGACACCCTGGTTGAAAACGAATGTTGTGGGACTTATTTCATGGTGAGGAATCTCAGTCACCGCCAGAAATAATGAGCAGGAAACTAGAAACAGAGGACGGTTGTAAAGAGCCATCCACAGGTTGCAAAAAAAGACAATGAGAGAGATGGCTCAGCCATGGAGGCTGAAGGCTGATTAGAAGCATGAACTGAACAGTGAGTTTATTGCCCTGGCAACCAACATTTATAGAGCCAAAAGAATATTTTATGGCCAGTAAAACAAGGGCGACAAGTGACCAATGCACAATTAAATTGGGTAAAAATATTAGTTCCCGTGAGGTAAATGGGGGCAGGGTTTCCACTCATAAATTTGTTGTTCTCTCCCAAGGATTGTTTCTTAACAATCCTTGGAGGAATGATAATACTGCAACCCACTGAGGTCAATCATGCCATTTCCATCTTCAGTGTTAGGATGATAGGTAAAAGTGGAATGAAAATTTTTCTTCATGCACAGCATTAGTCTTGGGTGATCTCAGCTCACAGGCTCTGTCTGACACAAGGTTATTCTTCACAGTACCTGAGAGCACAGGGCAGATCTGGGGCCACATCATGAGGGGCAGTGGGATGCTCTATACCCCTGTGAATCCTCTTTCCTTTGCTGTGATTGCATACAATATGTGACAAAGTATATCAGTGTGAAAATGATTAGATTTTTTCAGTTAAGCAAACCTGAATGTGAAAAAGTACCCAGGGATTTACATTATCATCATGCTTTTTTTTAAAATTACAATTGAATAAATGAAGTACTAGACCACAATCATTTAGACAATGAGGAAATTACTATTTGGCTTTACAGAAACTTGTATGGATATTAAAGTTGAGATGGCTCTGTTACAGC
Source organism: Uropsilus gracilis (assembly GCA_004024945.1). Taxonomy (NCBI): domain Eukaryota; kingdom Metazoa; phylum Chordata; class Mammalia; order Eulipotyphla; family Talpidae; genus Uropsilus; species Uropsilus gracilis. The sequence goes on from PVHY01005239.1 coordinate 45,711, forward strand.
CTGAACACTTTTTATCCTGTAAGCTCAGATTCCTGGAAATGTTTTAAGCCAGCTTTTGTAGAAGAGACAGGATTCCCAACCCCACATATGTTGTGTGTGGACTCTGACCTGCTCCCCTGAAATTTTCCACATTGTATGCAGCCATTGTCCTCAGATGCTCCTCTCCATCTGCAGGAGGTCTTGGAGGCCCTGGATCCTTTGCATAGTCCCTGCTGGTAACTTCCGGTCACATTTCCAAGGGAGTCACACTGAGTTTTATGCTCCTCCAAGTGGGGAACCCACATGGGAACTAGAAATTTAAATAGTGACAGATAAAAGAAATGGTGAATGATGAAAAATCAAGAATTGGGCTCAGACAGTGGACATGTCTTTGCCTATTATGTACCAGGGCTGCCTGTCTAGGCTGGTTCTGGGGCATTCCTAAGGAGCTGAGCAGATTCTGTGTCTCCTTAGCTGCAGGGAGTTTCCTGAGCTGGAAATAAGCAGCTGAATTCCCAGGCTGTGGGTGTGAATGAGACTGAGGGCTGGGTGCCCGGCTCTGGGGACACCGAACACTAGGTTCTGCTTCCTTGTCTATGAATCTTGGCAGAGCTGTTGCCGCCTGCATGGTGGTATAAGCTCCTCCTGGGCCCGCAGCTGGGATGCTTGCCTGGCTGATGGGGGACACAAAGTCATGCTCTGTCCCTCTTCCATGGTGCTGGTGTGACCCAGGCTACAGGATGCCCTTGGCAGGTATGACTATGTGGATGACAGCCACATAGCAAGGAACATATGGGTTGGGTGGACTTGGGCTCCCAGAGTTTGTAAAAGGGTCCTTAAAGCAGCAGTCCTTCACTCCCTTCTGGCAGCACCATGGCCTTCTTCTGCCTTCTCTCCTTCACCATCCTTGGAGTCTCTTCAGGTAAGTATGACTTCTGGGAGACTCTCCTCAGCCTAGGGGATAGCCTAGAGGAAAGCCTAGGGGAAGTTCCTGAGACCACAGTGACTACATCAGGTCTCTTTGGAGGACAGAGCAGTGTGTTGGGCTGAGGCTTGGAGTTGACACAAGGAAATTTGAGCCCCTCTTCACCCCTGGTCTCAGGGCAGATAGCTCAGATAACTTTGCAGGGGAGAGCAGCCATGCATATTTCAGACTCAGGGCTATGCCAGGGGTAACCAGAGCAATCTAGGCCCAAGTAGATGGAGCCCAAGAAGAAGCTCAGGTGCCAGAAGATCAGGAAGGGGATGATCAGAAGTTACCTGAGAGACTTTGAGATTATGCAATTTGAGCTCCTAAAGTTCAAGTGGATCCAGAATTGCATATGGGAACACATCACACTCCATGGGAGGGAATCAAAAGATGGGATTTCTTCTGACCTTAGGGGTCTTTTTTTTTTTTAATTTTTAAAATTTTATTTATTTTAAATCACAACCTCAGTAAATGGCCTTTGGGATACCTTCCCCTCCCTCTGGCAACCACTCTATTCACTCAAAACCTTCTCTTTATTGTTTGCTAGTCTGTGTTAAGTCCATTAGTCTCTTTCTTTCCTCTTTCCCGTGGCAGTGTCCTTTCATTGGGTGAGGGACTGTGTTCTTGGGACTAGAAAAACTGTCCTGGTAGGTTCTCATTGTTAACTTTGCATTGGGCCACCAGTCTATATTTATTTGTGGTCGGTCCATGTTTTGTCATTGCCAGCTATCTTCTCCACTCTGTTCTCTGGTGTTTTGCTGCTTCAACTTGTGGTTCTGGAATCAGGTATAGGGGATCTCAACCCTAGCCAGTGTTGGTGAAAAAGTTTCTCTGTGGATACAGGCATCTGTGAATGGCCATTGTGGATCAGCTCCTCTTCCTCAGTTTGCAGCTTTGCTATGGGACCAATGCCCCCACTCTTTGGCCTTCCTCTCCTCTCCCATGAGGTGGGGAGGGTTGCCTTGCTTTCCTAGAAGACATCTCTGAAATGGGTTTTGGCTCTTTCAGACCTGGTGAGTGCTTAAGTGCACTTTATCACATTATGTTTCCATAGTTGTTTCTTTAGTCTCACATGCCCTGGTTCTCTTGATATTCCATCTCCAGTGTCCAGCTCAGGCTTATGGGCTGGATTTTACTTATAATGGGTTCTATAATGTGGTTTATTTTATATATGTTCTTCTTCCTCCTGAAGATTAGCTGCAGTGAGAGTGAAATGGAAGGGTCATCCTCCCCACCCCCATGTCCATACCCCCATGTATGGGGTGGACCTGAATGGCTGGGCATACATCCCCAGCTGCCCTTATTCTAGGGTCTTGAGGAAACATGCCTCAGCCAATTGGGCTGTGGATGGCTGCCAGGTGCAACAATCATGTGCTAGTGGGTGTGGCAAAAACCCACCAATACACCATCCCGGGTTATCCAGGTGCAAGGAGCTTACCTGAGGGATATCTCCACCTTTGTTCCCCACTGGCAAAGGAACTCAGATGGCCCAGGGGGGTCTCTGTTTTTTTATTTCCACCTCTGCCCACACCAGAATTCTTGTTAAGCTGTGTCTGTCAGGGGAGCACTGCTTGCTCCCCATTTCTTGGGAAAGTTATCCTGAGAATGTCAGCAGGGTTGAGGTCTCCCAGCAGGGAACCAGGTGAAGGAAACCTGATCACTCAGCCTGTGGCTACTCCCCTGGACCATGGACCCTGATGGAGTTGCCTGTCCCTCTGCTTTTCGGAAGTGTGACCAGGGATAGTGGCAGAGGTCTGTCTTTCCATCTAGATGCAGGGGCACCAGGAGGAGAGAGTGTAGCTATGTGGCAGTGTTGGCTGAAGTTGCACAAGTTTGTGCCAATTGACTAACCCCAAATCCCTCCTCTTCCCCCCTCCCTGTGACCCACAGGACTTGGAGAACCTGCATGTCTCCCAGAACTGAGCATCAGGCCCAGGATCATCAATGGGCAGGAAGTTCGTCCAGATGCCTGACACTGGAACATGTTCCTGGTGGTCAGGACGCTGAACAGAAGTAGATTCACATTGGGTATTAGCTCTACTGGGAGCACCGGTACACAGATGTTGTGACTGGTGTCCTATCAATGTTGACCCGTCCATCTTCAGACAGGATGAAAAGTTGTACCTCATTTGTGGGGGCTCCTGATCAGCAGTAACTGGGTAATCACCGCTGCCCACTGCAATGTCACTGAGGCTCCACAGGGGACCTGGGGACAAAGGAGGGGAGAGGTCTATGCTTGTACACCCTAATCCACCTGCTCTCTCTAGGACATCTTCCTGGGCTCTGGTCGGGATGCATGATACACACTCCCATGCTGACATCCAGATACTGAGTATTGCCCAGGTGTGCCAGACTGGCTGAGATGACCTTGGAGGCAGATGAGGGCTTGGGGTGGGAGGAAGGAGAAGTCCCTTCAGAGTTCGACAGGAGCCAGCAGATGGGCTCACTGTTCTTCAGATCCCTTCATTTTTTTTTCCCCAGACACCTGGGAAATCAGGGATTCATCCTTTTAACCCTCCCACCTGGCTCTCACGCACAGATCTTTTGGCACCCCATGTATAACAACAACACTGTATACAATGACATCGCTCTGCTGAAGATGAGCCTGAGGGCTCATTTCAACAGCAAAGTGTCCCTGGTTTTCCTGCCCCATGTGGACGACCAGTTCCCCCGCAGTTCCTGGTGCAAAATTATCGGCTTTAGTTCTATTGAATTTAACAGTGAGTGACCCCAGGCAGGTTCCTTGGGAAGTGGTGCAGTGTTGGGCAGGCAGAAGAGCCAAGACCACTATTTGGTTTCACTTGCATTTCATGCATATTTGAGAAAGTCTTCACTGTGCCTGCATCTTTACTACACTGTCTGCGTGCAAACCTGCCCTACTACGTGGGCACAAGATTGTGATGTTCTTGAGTTGATGGACAATAGTTCTACCCCACTCTGCCCCAACCACCCATTCTTCGTGTCCCAGGTCTGAGTGCTGGGTTTACACCTGCCATCTGGCCTGTCTGAGTGTCAGGATCCAGAGTGGGTCAGGTCCCAGAGCCCTGACTGGTGCCTCCCATCCCAGGGTAGTTCTGCCTGGCAGTGTTCCCAGCACCCTGAATTCTTCTGAGACCAGTTCGTTGCAGGCCAGCAAGGGTAGTGGAACAGGTGATTGAGCTCCTGCCACCATAGTGTGGGGTCTGCAGTCAGTGGAGTGTCCTCACCCATGTGGGGGAAGAATAGGTTCAAGTAACCTCACCCAGGCTGAAGGACCCAGGCCAGCCTGGCCAGGCAAGGAGGGCTGTGCCATGCTTTGTGTTGATGCACTGGCCGGCTGGCCGGCCATGCAGTCATAAGACAGTCATAAAACTCTTGAGCTCTGAGGTCTCTGGTCCTGGATCTGGTGCTGCTGGAGGAAGTGGGGTCAGGGTTGGTGGCTCTGGCATCTCCAGTCTCTTCTGTAAGGGTGGGCTAGGAGATGAGAGCCCTGACACCGCTGGGCTTCTGTCTCTAGGCACTATGTACTCCAACAAGCTGCAGGAAGCCACAGTGACTATCATGAACAATGACAGGTGCAAGGACTACTGGCCCCATATCATACCTTGGTGTGACATGTTATATGCTGGGCGTAGAGGTGTGAGCCCCAGCCTGGTATGTATTGCTCTAGCCTAAGCCCCTCAAGACGGTGCCCTATTGGCTGGAAACTGATTTGTTGTCCCAGATCTGGGTGCCCTCTCCCCTGGGCACCAACATCAGCTTCCTTATTATCTGCCCAGGCCTGGAATGCTCTCCCAGGGCTCTGCACTCTTGGGGCAGCCTCTGGCTTGGCTATTTCCAGCTGATGGAAAAATACCAGTGCAGCTGATGCTCTCCACCAACAAAACCTGTTCAGAGCTGGTGGTCATTGAAATGGCTTTTTTGCTGAGCACATGACCTGCTGGTCATTCAGCAGAGCGTGATGAGTCAGTTCAGTCTCCCAGATTCTACCACACAGTCAGTCTGCAGACAGGACCCTTCTCCTCCTACAGAGTGAGTCCGGTGTCTCCCTGGCCTACTGGAAGGATAGAGTCTGGACCCTGGCTAGCATCTTGTCATTTAGATTTGTAGACTTTCCCACCAACAAATTATGTTGTGACTCGTTTTTCTGCATTCTTACCATGGATTGAGCAGATCCTGGCTCTCAAATGATCCATCCTGACCCTCCCATTGCAACACCTCCTCCCCAATAAAAGCCGCTGCACAGAAGCCCTGACTGCTTGTTATCTTTGACCTGGGCAGTTGGTCTGCAGTGACCTTGGCCATCACCAGGGGATAGTATGCTCCCTTTCTTTCCAGGATTCAGAGCCCAGTAGCCCTTGTTTCCCAGGAAGCTGAGACATTTGCACCTGGGCCTTTCTGCTTAGGAACTATCTGGAGTTGAACCCAGAACCAGCTCCTGCACCATCTCCTCTCAGCATGGTCTCTGCTTTTCTGGGCAGCTGGTTGGCCCGTGGGTCATTGAGGAAGGCAGGGGTGCTCCAGGCCAGGCCATGTAGTGCTCCTCACATCAGGGTGAACACTGGGACACACAGGGCCCCCAGGCAGGCTTGTCCCTCCTCATCTGCTCCAGCATCTTTCTCTGCCCTGAGCCCTGCACACCCAGTCAGACCCTCCTTTCAGGCTGCACCCGCCCTGCTCTGCTCAGGCCTGCACACACCCGCTTTCTCCTGATATTCTGGGAACATCTTCATCACAGGCATTCTGCAGGCACTCCTGTCCCTCGGGTCTTGGTGGTTCTTTTTCTTTCTACGGTTTTATTTTTCCTTTAAGGCACAACTTAGGGCATTCATAATAACCTTTCCCAATGAAAGCCCATGGTCTCCCATCCCCACACCCTTTCAATTTCATAGTTCCCTACATTTGTGCTGCTGATTTTCATGCCCTTTACTTTACTCCACCCTCCAATTTTCCTACCCATTTCCTCATTTGTCCATAATGTAGTTGTGGTGTGTCTAGTTGATGAGCATCTCATCTTTTCATGTGTTCTTGCTTGTGTCTGCTGGCTGCGTTACCAGCTGTGCACTCCCTGTGGCTCCCACGGGCACCTAATTTCTGTAGCAATTCTGTGGCTGAACCCACCTTCTAGGTTCTCCTGTAGAATATAATCCCCACCAGTGATGGCCAACAGGATAAGAGAAACACAGCAAGTGTCTTATTCACTGTCCTTATGGTTAAGGGCAAATCTGGAGCTGCAATGTAGGGTTTGGAGATGCTCTGTGCCCATGTGGTTATGCTTCCCTTTGCCTTGAACTGATATAATTTCGACAAAGTTTGGCTGTGTTGAGAGGAATACATTTTTCTCAGTTCACAAGACCTTAGTGGATATACTTAGTGTACATTCTTAGGGACTTAGAGAACCTTAGTTAATTGTCATTACAGGATTATATATGGGGTAATAGAAAACATTAAGCCATCTTGAATGTGCAGGGAATCATGCTGGGTTTACATGACACACTGCTGATATGAAACTTAATGAAATGAAACTACAAGCTAGCCATTTGACCAGGTACAATTTTTAAGATACTTCTCTTAGACCTTTAACAATTCTTATTTTCTATCTTTAACTCCTTATTAATTTACAGATAGCCATTTTGTTTTGACATAAAAATTTATTCAGGCCATTCAAATATCATTCTCAATATATTGTCTGGCACATTTTAGTTAAGCTGTAATAGAACTGTAACATCCTAGTTTTTAGTTTCTAGAACAGAAGCCATTGCATCAGCTGTTATACTCTCCTGTATGTGAACTGGGTGGCCTATACATACATGCAAGTTTTCTGTGCTTTTAAGGGACAGGACATTAGCACTTAATTTCCTCTCAATATGGAGCCAACAGTCAACTCATAAACTTAGCCATCTAGAAGAATAAGTCTAGGTTTTTATGAATTCTCATTGGTAAGATTAGAAAACCTTAGCTGAATCAGAGAATTGGGCCCACATTTAAACACCAATAAGCTCACAAATAGGTGCAATTGTAGCTTTCCTTCTTATGGACTAAAATTTCATATTCATGCAGTGACATAATGCAATGTCCCTTCATCAGAGTTTTCTGAGAAATGGGATATCTGAAAAGCTTTAGATGGAGTAAAGAAGAAAAATCAAAGGGTCTCTGTCCATTTACACCCCATTTCCATGGGAGAGGCTATAGGGTTGGGGTGTTTTACACCTTGTCCGGATGGCATCTGGATTCATTACATAGGACAGGGGAGGAGAGAGATGTGGGTGGGCATTGCATGGGCCACATACATATTCCTCCTCTGAGGGAAGAGAAAGTGGATAAGTCCAATCTGGAAATGTTCTTTACGGAGAGAGATTCAGGTGAAAACATTAAAATCAAATTGATTTTACTCATGCAAGCCAGTCAGGATCCTTCTGGCTGAATACCAGTCACCCCCTTTGGAAGGAAACACATGGAAACATCCAACAAGAGTGTTTACTCCCAACTTTACAGATTTAAATTCTGCATGCTTCTAAGTAGATTTAAATTTGATCTCACACTGGTTTCCCAAAATTCTAGGCAGCAATGTCAAAATTTGAATAGTGTCCATAAAAGTATTATAGGCAGATTTCCTAGCGGATTTCCACCCAGGACTTACAGAGGCAAATGCAAAGACAAACGTAGAAATAGAGCTCTCTTGATTTTTCAGTTATAATTTTGGCCATTTATGGTCTGAGTTAACTAAAAGTTATTTGATTGATTTTTTGAAGACTGAGAAATCATACAAATTTAATTTCTGAGTCATTTTTACTAACTCGTCCAGAGAATAAAATAACCTTCAGGTTTTTATGTGTGAGAAATGATCCTTTGGATTAAAGAAGATGGGATAGAAAGTTTGAATTAATTACTCAAAACATTGTTTTCTTTTTTTGTATATATATTTTGTATTGACTATGTGTTTTTACATCACCGTATTCTTGAAGTTGTCCCAATACCATGTCATCCATGAACCATTATCCTGATCCTTATGTTCACGATGCTTGTCAAGGGGTCTGGTGTGGACAGAGGTGTAGATTCAAAACAGAGACTCCTAAAGACATGGGTAATCTCCCCTTAGACCACCATCCTTTGGTCTATGACCAGTTCCCATATGCAGTTCTGGATCTAGGGTCATTTCAAGAGCTCAAGTTGCATAATATCAAAGGAATACAATTAATTGAAAAATATTTGATTCTGGTGTCTGCCCCAAAGGGAAAATAACCTGACAGAAGACAGAGCTGGCACTCTTGAGAATGAGGAAAAAAACAAAGTGTCTTCTGTGTGTGCAAGAAGCCTGTGCTGGGTCAGGGCATATGATCCTCAGCATCTCCCAGGGGGGAGGACTGACCATAGGAAGAGAGAGGAACAAGTGAGCCCCATCCACCAGCGAGGCCAAGCTCTAGACAGATCTTGCCCATGACAGGTCACAGGGACAAAATCAGCCACTCTCTCAATGCAGTGACCCCCACATGTGTCCTCCTCCACATCTGTTCTTATAATCATGGAGAATTCCCTTGAAGGTCCCAGGAGGACTCACCCTATAGAGCACTTCCTAATCAACGAGTGGGGGAACATTGCCTCCAACAAGGGTGGCCTGAACTCTGACACCCCTGGATACAGCAGGCAGGATAAGGACATGAGGGGACACCCAGGGAGGCAACCTTCCCCATGTTGCCTTGTGCTCTGGGTTTATCATTCTGCAGTATGTGTGGGACCCAGGCCAGAAATGACAGGCAGGGAATCAGCAGAGGCTCCTCCCCAGGAGAGGAGGGAGGGCAGAGTGCTGACTTCCATGTGCGGGTCACAGAATCTCTAGGGCAAATAGAGGAAGGTGACTTGGGCAAAATCTTAAGTAGATATGAAGGGGATGCTGGGGGAAATCAGGGGACTCTAACCCTCACCATGGTGGTTCTGCATTAGAATGGCAGCCATTCTCCTTCACACCATATACAAAAACCAACTCAAAATGGATAAAAGACTTGGATGTAAGACCTGAAACCATCAAATACATAGAGGAAAACTTGGGCAAAACCCTCCCTGAATTGCAATTCAGAAATCCATTTCAGGACATATCAACAGCTGGCAAAAAAAAAAAAAAAAAAAAAAAAAAAAAAAAAAAAAAAAAAAAAAAAAAAAAAAAAAAAAAAAAAAAGAAAGAAAGAAAGAAAGAAAAAAGAAGGAAAACTTAAACAGCTGGGACTACATCAAACTAAAATTCTTCTGTATAGCAGAAGAGACAACAGAACAACAGAGCAAACAAAAATAACCCCAATCAAATGGAAAATAATTTTTGCCCTCCACAAAAGTGATAAAGGTTTGATAACACAGGTTCACAAGGAACATACACAGCTAAGCAAAAAACAAACAAGAAGCCCAGTCCAAAAATGTGAGAATAATTAAAAAGACACCTCTCCAAAAAGGAATTACAATTGGCCAACAGGCACATGAAAACATGGTCAATGCCACTAACAATCAGAAAAATGAAAATAAAAGCCACAATTAGATACCACCTCACACCAGTAAGAATGGCTCACATCAAGAAAAAAAAAAAAAAAAAACAGGCAACAAGAATTGCTGGTGTTGTTGTGGAGAGAAAAGAACAATCTGACACTGCTGGTGGGAATGTAACTGGTCCAGTCACAATGAAAAGTTGTGTGGAGGGCCCTCAAACTAATGAAAATGGAACTACCATTTCATCCAGCAATCGCTCTTCTGGGACTCTACCCAAAGGAGGTCTCAATGCTTATAGAAAGGGTCATCTGTACTCAGATGTTTACTGCAGCACTATTGATAATTGCAAGAACATGGAAACAATCCAAATGTCCCAAAACAGATGAAAAGATGTAAAAGATATGTTATATATACACAATGGAATATTAATTATCAATTAAAAATGAAAAACTTGATGAATTTGACATAACATGGATGTGCCTAGATATAGTCAAGAAGATATAGAGCTTCTAGATATAGCCTAGAAGAAACCATATTAGCAAAAGGTACAAGGGACATCTTTGATAATCTTACCACACAGTCCATTGTCTAGTCCCAAAAATCTGTGCATGGATCATTAGCCAATGTGTCCACAAAATGGTGGCTGTCCCAACTTCAAGACAGATGAAAAAAACAAGATGGCATCATGGATCCTCTTCCTAAGGTATAGCTCTTCACTTGAAACCAAATTAAGTAACCAAGATGCTGTCATTATACTTGCTCCAAAAGGCACAGCTCCAACATTCTTTCAGTTTCAACTCTAAAGTGTCCTGAAACTAGCAAGATTCACTTAATACAGCAAGTAGCAATCACTTCAGAATTTTCACAATGAAAACAGCAACACAGCAAATTCTGTTCGGGTCTCAGGATAATTCCCAAACTTCTCAGTTAGAACCAGTTTTTAAGTTCCACATTTCCAAGTCAGCTTACATAGGTTAACAATTTTCTCCAACATGCTTCCCCCGGCTCCTCAACAGTCTGGGACCGATGGAAAACCACAGCATATCTTCCTTCCTTTCCCTGGTGTCAAACATGGCAACAATAGTTTTGATATCTCCAACCACCCTGCTGCTCCTCTGCTCTCCTCTTCTCCAAGTCTTTCTCCTCCCCCCACCCTCTCTCTCTCTCACTGTCTCTCTGTCTTCTCATCCTTAAATCCACTCATAGTGAACCTATCACTAGAAGATTTGGCTTCCCTTCTCCAAGTCTCCATCCACCATGGCACAATGGCTGCTTTTCCAAAGCAGCATTATGATGGTAGGGCCTGCAGCTCACCCCAATTTCACCACAGCACCCCTATTAGCTCCAGGAGACAAAGTGCCATGGGCAATAATCACCCTATTGTGGGTTTCAGCTGCAATAATGTAAAGCTTGGAAAAGAACATTTATGGTGGAGAACAGGACTTCTGCTCAGACAAAGACAGCAAAATTGAGTTTAATGTGCAGCAACAAGGTTGGCACTTATAACAGTAATAAGATAAGGATCCAACAACCCCTCAGGGTGCTCAGTCACTATTAATGGCAGAGACTCTGGGGAGTGTGGGAGGGAGAAGCATTAAAATTTTCCTCTGTCATTATTCATCCTACCCTTTCTGTGCACTCTGGGTCTTATCAGATCACTAAGATGGGACTGAGTTTGCTTGGAGTCTGATTCTGAAATCAGTCAAAGTAGAGCAGGAGCCTAAAAATGACAAGCCAAAGGAAAACAGTGGCACTTTTAAAATGCCACTTTTGACATTCAGATTAGTTCAGGTTCATGCCACCCATGCTAAACAGTTGACAGGTATATGCACTTTAACAACAGTGTTTACTTACAAGGAAAAAATTAACCAGAAAAAACTCCTTAAAGCCACAAGTGGCCAGTTATCTTACCCCATCCACCATTTTTAGCCCCAAAGATCCCAAAGACACATGTCCATGATAGTGCCCCATTGCCCCTCAAAACCTGAGGCAGGCACTCTGCAAAGTTCAATCTTTCTCCAAGGTTTTCTCTTTGCTTCTCTGTCCAGTGATCTGAGCTGCTCTGTTTCCATGACTCTTTTAAAATTCCTCAACAATTGCTGATGCAAAAATCAGCTTTCAAAATCCCTGGCTTTCTCCAGGTAATAGCATCTGGCTATGCTTCTGCTGGACACTCTCCCAGCATGGCTCCTTCCAACCACCAGTTCACTCTTCTAGGGGTCTTCTGCCCAGCCTGTTCACTCAGGCTACTCTTTACCAGTCCACCATTCTCATGTCTCTCCTTTCTAAAAGTCTGCTTCTCTGTTCCTTTTCTTTTATCTCCTTTTTAAATTTCTTCCTCCCCTCCTGAAAATCAGAGGTTTCAATTTCACCACACACATACTCTGGTAATCCGTTTTCTCTTCCCCATCTGGGATTTGCCACAAAGTAAAAGAATGAAGTACCCTTATCTTGTTTAGGCCTTAGTGTTTTTTTCAGACAGAGATAATGGCAATCTATATGTAATTGTTCATGTTGGGGACATGGCTTCAGTCCTTCTCACTTAACTGCATACAGGTGTGGCAAAAGGGCCTTGGACACTTTTCCCCAGCCTGTATGTGGGCTCCTTTCCCCAGCTCAAAATAACCTTTCCCTATAAGAGCCTGTGCTCTATAATTCCTTTCCAAGTCATAAGCTACCTCACATTATGACACAGTATTTTCATGCCCTTCACTGAATCCTGCTTTGTTTTTCCTTCATTCTCACTTTCATACATCCCGCATTCAGAATGTCAGTGATTTATCAACATTTCATTGTTTTTGTGTTCTTATTTTGTGTGCATCTGGACCGAGCTTCTCATCTGGGTCTTCCCTGAGCCCCTCACAGACAACCTAGTTCAGAATGAATTTTATGGAGACTTACTTCAAGGTTCCTGTGAGGAATCTTAGTCACCACCAGAAATGACCAGCAGGAAACTTAAAAACAGAGGAAGGTTATTCCTCATAAATTAAAGGGGACAGGACAGATCTGGAGCCAAACCATGAAGGGCAGTGGGATGGGGAGATTGCTCTGTACTTCTGTGAATTCTTTTTCATTTGTGATGAGCAATGTAACATGTGACTAGGTTTAGTAGTGTGAACATGATTAGATTTTTCTCAGTTAAGGAAACCTGATTGTGAAAGAGTACTCAGGCTTTACGTTATCTTCATGCTTTTTAAAAATTACAAGTGAGTAAACGAAGGATTAGAACACAATCCTTATTTGAAAAATGAGAAAATTACTATTTGGCTTCACAAAGACTGAAATGGACATTGAAGTTAAGATGTCTTTGTTAGACCTTGAAAACTTTTTAAACTCATGTCAACTCAGGTTCCTGGAAACTTCTTGAGCCAGGGTTAGTTGAAGAGACAGGAATCAGTTGCCCCCCCCCACTCCCCATCCTGCTCCCCTGAAATCTTCCACTTTATGTATAGTTATTGTCCTCAGATTCCCCTTTCCATCTCCAGGGGGTCTTGGAGCCTCTGGGTCCTTCCCATGGTCTCTGCTGGTAACTTCTAAACAAGTTTCCATGGGAGTCACCCTGAATTTTAAGATATTCCACATGAGTGACAAGGGTTTAATAACGAAGCTCCACAAGGAACTACCCAACTAAACAAAAACAAAAACAAAAAGCCCAATCAAAAAATGGGGAGAAGAACTAAAAAGACACTTTTCCAAAGAGGAAATACAAATGGCCAACAGGCACATGAAAAACTGCTCAACTTCGCTAGTAATAAGAGAAATGCAAATCAAAACAACAATGAGATACCACCTTACACCAGTAAGAATGGCCCACATCCAAAGAACAGACAACAAGAAATGCTGGTGAGGATGTGGAGAGAAAGGAACACTACTACACTGTTGGTGGGAATGTAAACTAGTCCAACCACTATGGAAAGCTGTATGGAGGACCCTCAAGTTAATGAAAATGGAATTACCATTTGACCCAGCAATTGCTCTCTTGGGAATCAACCCAAAAGAGACCTCAATGTGGGTACAAAGGGACACCTGTGCTCGGATGTTTACTGCAGCACAATTTATAATTGCAAGGACATGGAAGCAACCTAAATGCCCCAAAAGAGATGACTGGATGAAAAAAATGTGGTACATATACACAATGGAATATTACTCATCAATTAAAAATGACAAATTTGATGAATTTATGGAAACCTGAATGTACCTAGAAGAAAACATTCTAGCAGAAACGAGCCAGATAGAAAGGGACAGAAACCAAATGGTTTCACTAATATGTGGTCAACCAAATAAAACTACACAAGGGGAGAATGGGGACCAGCTGGAGCTGGTGGGAAGGGGAAGTGGTGGGTGACCCCCAGGGACTGAAATGATATGAAATATATATATAAATAAATAAATTAAAAAAAAATAAATAAATAAAATACAAAAAAAACCCACTTATAATGGATCTAACATGTGACCCAGTGACTCCATTCTTAGGAAACTACCTTAAGGACACAAAAGACCGATTCAAAGTAACGGATGTTGACTGCAGCACTACTGGAAATATCCAAGTTATGGACACAACCCAAATGGCACAGGATGGATGAAAGGGTCGAGATCTGGTCTGTTTAGACAATGGAACACTGCTCAGTGACCAGGAGAAACTTCTGTCTTTTGTAGACACATGAAGGTGGCTGGAAGGAGCTATTGAAGCAACATAGATCTGAAGGAGAAAGATGAATATTAGCTGGTGTCACTTTTAGACAGAATACTGGGAAACCAAACCAAGGGTCAGGAAAAAGACAGAACCCACAGTCAAGCAATCCTCTGAGACACCCAGGAGGGAAGAGGAAGGGAGAGGGGTCAAAACGTGTGGGAAGAGCACATGGGACAGTGGAGATGGTTCCCAGATACTGTGGTTGGGGGGAAATTGGGGGGATGAGGAGAGAAATCAAATCCTGTACAAAAATGAGCAATGACATAAGAAAATGAAGAAAATAAAACCCATCTTTCAAACCCAGCAGAGGGCCTCAGGGGCAGACAAACACAAGTACTGGAAAGAGTCTGAGAAGCTGGAAGCAGAATAGTGGAGTGAAACCAAGAAACATAGAGAAAAATCCATAGCATAGGAACCAGAAAAACTCACTTTCTTCTCAGGCCTAGTTCATATGGCCTCTCCAGAAACACCCAAGTCAAACTCTGTAAGACAAACTCCAACATGGAGTTCAAATCTCCAACCTGAATCTGCTGCATAAGCACATTCGCCTACGTTTACTAAAAGCCATGAGTTTAACAGCCCGGGTCAAAGGCCCCTGGCCTCAGGCCCCTCAGCCCTCATGGTCTGGCCTCTATCTCTCTTCCCAAAATGGCTCCATCCCGTTCTTTGTTTGAACTCTCCTTTATATTAGCTTATGTCTTTTACCCACCCTTCTGGGAACCAGCTTATAAATTATTACATTAGAGAGGGAATACCTGTTTCCCTTCTTACTCCCGATCACCCATCTGACTGGGCAGAAATATGCCACGCCAAATCACGCCACACTTGGACACCAATGTCCTCATGAAAGGGACTGGAGAAAAAGCTGCAGCCAGAAGAACCCCCTGGCATTCCTCTGCCCTGGAACATATAGATGGATCTTCCACCGACCAGGACTCAAAGGAGAGGGCAGGCCGGCCTGTAACGGCACTGAGACCCTCATCCCTCTTCATGCTCCTGTCCTGAAATCCTCACGCTCCCCAGTTCTAAGGGTGACTCTGGTGGGAGGACCCGTCCTACACCTCAGGTCTCTCCCGGAGAAGCAGCTCCTGTGCACAGGACTCCACAAGCAGTTTCTCCCCAACAAGATTTTCTGCAGCCCCAGGGGGCAAGTGCACAGTGAGTGGCACTCTCTGCTGGCCCGAACGGGAAATGACTGTGCTCATAATAGCCAAAGACTGACACTGTCCCCTTAAAATCTATTCAGTGCACAGTTTTCTTAAGACCGTGGTTCTTAAATAATGGACACAGGGTTTTTTCTTCCTGCAAAGCTGCTAAATTTGAGGCTCTGCATATACTTTCTGTGAAGAATTGTCCACAGCACAAGGTTAAAGACTCGAACTTCTCAGTGTGCGACTCCTGTGCCTGAGTTGGTCAGCGGATATGCTTCCTGACCACAGACCTGGGAGTCAGCGCACAGGACTGGATGGAGGCCACAGTGGGAACATGGCTTTTTAAACATCACTTTATGTCAAAAACAAAAATACTTGTCTATTAAAAGGTCTGGAAAGGATGAAAATATCAAAAGAGGAAATAATATTAATGCAGCGCAAAGAAAAGCACCATTTTGGTGCTTTTGCAGAAAAAAAGCACTGTTTTTACTTCTTTCATGTTTTGTGTCCCACATGTACAAATGCTTTTGGGAAAAGTGGCCAGTAGCAACATCATCCGTTTCCAGGAGGGGGCGCAGAGCCACACAACGGTTAACCAGATTGCAGGGTGGTTTCCAGAAGCCCATCTATTAATGTTCAACTTTCTATAGGATTTTACTTCTTTTCTTAGGGTGTATCCTGGCAGGGACTGCTGTGTAGAGTGATTCTTGACAATATGGCCAGCTCATTGCTTGATGTATAAATGCATCAGCCTGAACTGCAAATATTGCCTTCCCATTGATTAAAAACATCATCCCTCTACAACAATTAAGCCTCTTAACAATTAAGGAGAAAGACTTTCCTTCCACAAGCCCTCTGCCAGGCATTTTTTTTCCACAGGCACCTTACTTCAACCATCCAGTGCTATCCTATCACGTCAGCATCAGTCCCATTGTTACGGGTTAAAATCCTCCAAACTCACAAAAGCAATGAGAATATGAGAGATACAAAAGCAGCAAGCCTTTATTGCAGGTCGACCTGGGTCCAACCCGAGACTCAGCCAACTCAGTGGCAGCCTCTTTGAGGAAGGACCCCGATTTCAATTTCTTAGGGGCTTATATACTGTTTACAGTGACATGGTATTTTTCCACAGTTAGCCTGGTTAGACATAGTTAAAGTTATCTATAACATGTTTTGACATAGTTAAGACTCTTTGACTGATAACAGGAAACCATCTGGAGCCACTGTGGCATCAGCATTATCTGAAATGGCGCACAAGTTTGAGGGTTAACTTTATCTATGCAATGCTTCAGCTCTGCTCTTCTTCATTCCCTCCTTTTTCTTGTTATAAGTTATAAAATTATTTCATCATTTTTAGGTGGAGAGAAATTGATATTGTTGCCTTAGCACTAGAGTCTGTACTGTGTTGAATCTATCTTGAACAAAAGTAATTAAGTGGTTTTTTTATGCAAGGACCAAAAGTAAGAACTAGCAAGAGTATTACCAAAGGGCCTGTGATAGCGAATAGCAATGTTGTGAGCCATGTAGAGGCAGAAAACAAGAGATTCAAACCAATTTTGTTGTGCTGACAGTTCTAGTTTTCTTTGGGCGAGTTTTTCATGGAATCTCACACTACTCCTCTATGATCAGCATAAAAACAACATCCTTCTCCCAAAGCAACACAGAGCCTTCCCCTGCTGAAGGAATACAAGGTTGAACCTCTGCCAGTTTCGGAGAACTACCTCAGCAAGGGAAAAGAGATTTTTCAAGGCTAGAGATAGAGCTTACAATGTTGTAGGTCTTCATTAATAGCTACTCATAAGGTAAAAAGGGTGGAGTGTTGGGTGGCCATGGCTGCTGTTGCTACACTGGTACCCGTTGTTCCTAATATTGAGGCAACTGTTAGGGCTATCCCTACTCCTACTGCTCATTGTTGTCTTACAGGATGGGTAAGGAAAACGTCCCCACGGTGGTAGATTACTCTAGGGAAGAGGTAGACTAAGAGACACCGTTCTTGGTTTGTGCCTAACACACTACCTGAAGTGCATATGGTTAGACCGGAGGCATTGTAGACCCACCATGTATATTTGGAGCTGGGTAATAAAAGGTGTTATTACTACAAGCAGGGTTGGTAGAATATTAATGTTGGTAGAGAGGCAAAGTCCTGAGCCTTGAACCTCAGATACAGTGAGACCGGTTTTTATAGCCGGCTTACATTGGTCAGCATCTGTGGAGGGGATTACCATATAGTTAACAGTGACATCCTGATAGTAGGGAAAAGGAGTTGACAAACATAACCAGCAGTCTGTGGTAAGTGCAGGATAGGAAGCATTAAGGAGACTGAAAGAGGATTGAACTAAGGGAAAATAACGATCTACGGTGGACTGCAGTTTGATGTTTGGTGGTGATGAACTCTTAGGGTTTTTGGTGGGAGTGCTAGGGGTCTCAGTGGAAGCACTGACCTTGATTATCTTTGTGTGAATTACAGGGTTGGACCCTATAATAGATTGTGTTAAAAGAGCAGTATGAGTGACTTTATCTGAAAGATACCCCCTCTTTGGTGTCCTGAACCGCCTTTGGAGTATCGCTGGATACCCTAATGGAGACCTGTGCGCCATTGCCTGCCAATTTTTCCTTGCTCCGTGAAGGAGATCTGAATAGTTTCACAGGTTTTGACATGCATAGCTTTTTCCTTGGGATTACACTGAGTGGAGATAAGGTCATCTTTAATGGGACTCACACACTTAGAATAGCCATCATTACTAGATACACATGACCAAATGTAACAAAAATAATGCTGAGTTCTCTAGCAGGTACCATAATTTCTTTTGTGCCCGGGGCACACATAATATCCTCTCATCCAATAGAAACAATGTTCTGAGTTTAAAATTACCCACATGTTAGCAGGCTGATTTCCCCTTTCCCCCATCAGAGTTGGGTGGCTCACATTTAGCAGGGGCCACCATGTCCATGGGGCAGCAATCCTGCTGGCGGAGGTCAGCAGTGTAGAGGTGGAATCGTATACTATCCAGGTCATGTTGACGGGGTCATAGGGATTGGCAGAGCTCACCACTATCTGGATCTCTTGAAGAAGCATCCACGTCAGGAGATGGAGTGCCTTTGCTGTCAGAGCACGTGAGTCGGATGTTAAGAGCATTATCAGGGTCCAGTCGTGCAGTCCACTCTTTGGGGTCAAGGTGTGTGACTTGTGTTTTAGTGACAGTCCGGACCTGGGAGAAGTGGATTCATGGCACTATTCCATCAACTTTGACTACAAATGGAGTTACAAAGATTACAAGATAAGTGCCTTTCTATCTAGATTCTAAGGTTTTGGGAGCATATCCACTGCCATATCCACTGCCCTGGTTTAAAAGGGTGTGCCATAGTTAAGTAATCAGACGTTTTTAAAGTGTAATCTATGCCTGTCTTTGGCTCTTCATGAACAGCCTAAACCCATTTCCAAATATCATGCAAATCATTTGTTATGCTAGCATATGTAAACCAAAAAAAAGTAGTTTGATCATTTCCCATGTACTTGAGTTCAGCCTCTGGTGTAATGGGGGGTGGCCTCCCAAACATAATCTCGTAAGGGCTAAACCCTGCAGTATATGGCGTGTTTCTAACCTGAAATAAGGCATAAAGGAGGAGTGTCACCCAATCTCTGCCAGTCTCCACTTACAGTTTGGTTAAAGAATCTTTTAGGGTCCTATTCATTCTTTCTACCTGCCCAGAACTTTGTGGGCGGTAGGCGCAATGGAGTTTCCACTTGATGCCTACCTGGATACCTAACATTTGAACAATCTGAGAAACAAAAGCAGGCCCGTTATCAGACCCTATAAACTTTGGGACCCCATATCGGAGCATGATTTCTTCTAGAAGTTTCTTTCCTACGGTACTAGCAGTTTCATTTTTGGTTGGAAATGCTTCTGTCCAACCAGAAAAGGTGTCAACCATAACCAGGAGGTACTTATACCCACATTTCCCTGGTCGTAACTCTGTAAAATCTATTACCCAGGTCTCACCAGGAAATTGTCCCCTTTTTTGTTTTCCCTGCCCAGCTTGCGCTGGTGCCGGTTGCACAGTTTGGCAGGCCTGGCAGTCTCTGACCACAGCTTCTACTATGCCTGAGCGGAAGGGGAAATCTAGTGAGGCTCTGGACAAGAGATGTTTTATGTTGTCTATCCCTAAATGTGTGGTTTGGTGTAATTGATGGACAAGAGTCTTTCTGAGTTGTTGAGGAAGAAAAATCTGTCCATTAGGACTTGTCCACCAGCCGTCTTGGAGGAATGCGCAAGTACACCTTTGCTGGATCCACATCTGATCTACTGGGGAATAGAGAGGAGGAAATTTAGGCAAGGTAGGTAGACCAGGCGGAGGCAATGATAATGCTAAGGCGGCATTTGGCACAAAATCATGGGGTTCTGAAGTGGACAGGGCAGCTTCCTGTGCTGCTTTATTGGCTAAACGATTTCCAGCAGCCTGAGGGGAGTCACTGGATTGGTGGCCTCGGCAGTGTATGACCGCTACTCTTCTGGAAAAGTGAATCACCTTTAGAAGAGTCTGTATCAGGGGCACATGACGGATGGGCTTACTTTCAGACGTGATGAAGCCTCGCTCAGAGTCGATGACCCCATGTACATGGACTGTAGCAAACACATGCTTGCTATTGGTGTAGACAGTAAGGTCTTTCCCCTCAGCCAGCATTAGGGATTCAATCAGGGCTACGAGTTCTACCTGTTGAGAAGATGTGTTGTCTAACATTCTCTGACTCCAGGTTATTTGGTGATTGGTGGTGACTGCTGCTCCTGTGCATCTCTAACCTGCCACAACCAGGTTGCTACCATCTGTGAACCATGTCAGGGCATCTCTGGTGGACAGGGGCGAGTCGGTGATGTCTGGTGGAGCTAAGGATGCTTGGCTCAGAATCTGTAGACATGGATGTAGTTCTGGCCTGGATGTATCCAGTCCTTCTGGGAGGAGAGTAGCAGGATTTATAGTCTCACTCACCTGGAAGTGAACCTGATGGGTATCCAAGAAGAGTCCCTGGTGTTGGGTCAGCCTGCTGTTGCTGATCCATCTTCCTGGTGGGTGTCTGAGTACAGTCTCCAGTGCACAGTGTGTGGAGATATATACCATCTGGCCCAGAGTCAATTTATCAGCATCTTTAAGGGCTGTGGCTGCTGAAGCAATAATATGCAGACACAGATGCCAGCCTGCTGCCACTGGATCTAATTTTTTGAGAGATAGGCCACTGGCTGCTTCCAAGGTCCTAAAGCCTGGGTGAGCACGCCCTTAAGATGCTCCTCTTTTCATCTACGTACAGCGTGAAAGGCTTTTCAGGGTCAGGCAGGCTGAGGGCTGGAGCAGATAAGAGAGCCTGTTTAAGATCTTGGGACGCTAACTCTTAAGTCAATGTCCATGAGAAGGGGGATTTCCCTTGAATTATAGCCTCATTAATGGATAAGCCTGTTCTGCAAACCTGGGTATGCAGAAGCCGCAGTATCCTACCAACCCCAAAAACTCTCTGATTTGTCTGCAGTTTGTTGGGGTGGGAATAGATAAGATTGTTTGAGTCATTGCCGGAGTAAGCCAGCACTTTCCTTCTCGCAAATTGATCCCAGATACCACACCTCAGCACAGCATATTTGGGCCTTGGTTGCACTCACACAGTAACCAAGGTCTGCTAAGGTATAAAGCAGGTCCTTGCTAGTTTTCAGGCACATATCCTGGTCTGCTGCTGCTAACAGGATGTCATCAACATACTGCAGAATAGTAACGTGAGAGTTTTCCCGGTGGGAAGCCAGCAAATCGCTGGCAATGGCCTCATTAAACAATGTGGGAGAGTTCTTGAATCCCTGTGGCAACCTGGTCCAGGTTAATTGAATGACTGGCTCACCAAGTGTCTCAGTCCATTCAAAGGCAAAAATTTCTTGGCTCTTTGGTGCCACCAGAATAGAGAAAAGAACATCTTTCAGATCCAGAACAGTGTAGCACAAGAAATTTGGTGATAGCGAACTTAACAAAGTATATGAATTAGGAACTGTTGGGTGAATGGCGCCACCTGGGAGTTCACCTTGCACAAATCCTGGACTGGCTGATAATCTCCATCTGGCTTTTTGACTGGGAGTAAGGGTGTGTTCCAGGAGGACTGGCAGGTTGTGAGAAGTCCTGCCTCTCTGAGTCTTTAAATGTGCTTGCCGATTGCTTTTCGGCTTTCTAGAGACAATGGGTTTGTTTTACCCTCACTAGAGTGACACCAGGTTTTAACTCTACATAAATGGGAGTATGATATTTGGCAAATTCTGGTCTTCCCATCTTGGCCCAGGCATTTGGAATGTCTGTTAGCCACTGAAAAGGGACACCAGTCTTACTGGGGCTTGGGTGTATGTTGTCATCAGTGTCAGCCCCTTCCCGCTCCCTTATCAGTTTTTGAGTTCAGGCCTCTTCAAAAAGTCGATGCTCATCCACCATGGCCAGGGAGAGCGTGGCAGTCACAGTGGCAGCTGCCACAGGGCTAGAGATTTGCATTCTTCATGGTATAAAAGAAATTTGCGCTCTGGCCTTTGTTAAGCGATCTAGCCCTAATAGAGGTATGGGGCAGTCAGGAATAATCATAAAGGAATGCTGCACAGTCCCAGAGGCCCAATCAACAGAATGATTCCTCATCCAGCCATAAAACTGTGAGCCAGTAGTGCCTTGTACAGGGTGTGCTTGTTCATCAGTGAACCTTGATCCCTGGTTAGGACTGAGTGCTGTGCGCTGGTATCTACCAGAAAGTCCACCAGCCTTCCTTCCACTGTTAAAGTTACCCTGGGCTCGGGAAGGGGGTCCAAACCCTGACCCCACCTATTCACTGTCTTTGTCATTTTCTCCGATAGTCATGACCAAGGTCTTTTGCTGGTTGTGGAGCCTCGGTTCACTTTTAGGGCAATTTTTAGTCCAATGCCCAAACTCCCAGTATTTTGCATATTGATTCCTCTGCAGCCTAGGTTGTGGCCTGAGTCTATGGCCCCTATCTTGGTAACTGTCTTGATCCTTGCCTACTGCGGCTAGCATGATCTTGGTCATTTGTCTCAATTGCCTCTTGTTCTAGTTGTCTAGACCTTTTATCTTCCTCTCTGAGTCTATCTTCCCTTTCTTTGGGTGTCTCTCTAATGTAGAACACCTTTTCTGCAGCTTGCACAAGTTCCTGGACAGGTCTCTCCCCTAGTCTTTCTAAATTTTGCAGTTTCTTTTTTATATCTGGGGCTGACTGGTTGACAAAGGTCATAATAATTGCTGCTCGGCTCTCTACTGCTTCAGGGTCCAGGGGAGTATAAAGGCAGAAAGTCTCTACTATTCATTCTAAGAAGGTGGCAGGGCTCTCCTGGAGGTCCTGCCGAACATCTCCTACCTTGGTCAGATTAGCTGGTTTTTGGGCAGCGGCAGGTAAGCCGGTCATGAGAGTCTGGCAATAGATTCGGAGACGCTCCCTACCTTCAGGCTGTGTGAAATCCCACTGTGGATGTTCCATAGGGAAGGCTCGATTAATGACCAATGTATCCTGGGTGAGTTGCCCATCGTCCCCTGGCACATTGTGGTGTGCTTCTAAAAAGATACGACCCCTCTCTTCTGTACTGGAAAGAATGCTAAGAAGTTGTTGACAGTCGTCCCAAGTGGGCTGGTGGGTAAAGAGAATAGACTCAATGAGATTTATCAACCCTTGCAGATTTCCACAGAACGGAGGGTTCCAATGCTTCCAACTATATAAGTCTGGTATAGAAAAAGGCAAATACTGAAAGGCCTGAACCCCATCCTCCCCAGTCAGTCCAATAGTTCCAAGGGGGGCCAGGAGTGGTATCCACAGGCATGTGCAGACAGTGGGTCCCAGGAATCCCATGGTTTCTTGCTGTTGAGGGGGCTAAGGAGATGGAGGTTCTGGGTCTCTGGGAGCTCCAGGAGCAGGACCCTCTACAGGTGGGGTTATGGGGACCATGTCAGAGTCCAGACGTTCTATAAGGGTAGAGTCAGGCAGGACAGGAGGTCTTTGAGCTTTTGCCTGTTTCTGATCTAACCCACTATCTGGGATAGATCGAGTCACAAAGACTTGGACCTCCCGATTGTAAGCATGGACAAAGGGCCTGAGCCCGTCAGGGGAGCAAGTGGTTACATCTTCCCATAAGAGAATATAAGGAATTTGGTCAGGGTAACTCTTAAAAACTTGATGCCTAATTTCCCAAATAATTTTTATTTCAAGAGATTCCCCTGGTAGCCAGACAAAGTCAAAAGATCTATCAGGGGTTGAAGAGAAATTAGGTCATTCAGCAGAACAAAAGGTAATGAGTGTCTTCTTATGTACCTGGGGACTAAGATTCTTGGCTTGCCTGCGGACATCAGAAAAATGGTTAATCATGAGACCGAGGGGGTTAGTAGATGGGGACTGTCCCATGGCTGTCTCAAGGTCCTCAGAGTTATTCCTGTAACAAAAAGTAAAGGGGGATCCCCACACAAAGGAGACACACAAGACAAATGAGACTAAGATAACACAAGCCGGCCAGCGATCCACTCAGATACCTCAAGGATTGAAAAAATATCTCTATCGGACCTGGATTCCACATGAGGCCGATCTCTGGATTCCTTGTTAGAGATCCCTCCTCCAGAAGATATAGGCAATCATCTGGAAGGCCTTCTATCTGGACATCTCCCAAAGGTGTACTTTCCCTTTGAAAGTTAGCCAGTTTGTCTCAAAAATCTCAATCTGGATTCCACGTCAGATCATCACACAGAAAAAATTAAATAAGAGAGCAGAAAAGGAAAATCAAAAATGAAAGAAGGAACAGAGAGGATAAGAAAGGGAGAGTGAAAGAGAAAAAGAAAAGAGAGAAAGGGGTTTACCACAGGGGTCCAATATCACCTCAGGTCAGAGGTGAGAGCTGCTCACATAGCATAGACGTGGGTGGTCGCTTACACCCTGCCACTAAGCTAGAGTGAGTTTGGGGGGCCCTGTTGCTCCCAAAAGAGAAGACGGAGAGTAGGAAGAAAGAGAAAAAGGGAAGGCTTGACTTTTGTGTTCTCTGAGGTGGAGGATCCCAGCCAAGCCCCCAAATATACGGGTTAACCTTAGTAGCCCCCTGAACCCCATGATCCACAGACTGAGCTTTGGGGGTGGGACCCAGTGCCTCTTCTCTTCCATGTCATGAGCTGTGAGCTCAGGATCCAGATTTAGGGAGGTTGGGTTCCTGCCTGGCAGGGGCGCCTTTGTGGCCCTTTCTGATGAACCATCATGCTCTATCATGCCCCATTGAGTGCCTAGCCTGGCCCCACACAGTCATGTCTGTGCAGACTGGCTCCGAGGGGCAGTGGGAGCATCTGAGTGTTGGGGACCCAGGGTCCTCACCCACCATGCCTCAGCTGCCCACCAGGAACAGACTAAGGTGACCCTGTGGGGAGCAGAATCCCCACGTCCTGGTGCACACAAGGCCTCCTGCATGGGGAGTTGGGGCTCCCAGAGCCCTGCAGGGCAGGCAGCTACAGCCAGACCTCCCTGCTCAGTGAGTGTTCAAGGTGTTGGCAGCACCTGGCAGTGCAGTGGCCCTGGGGGCTGGGGTGTTCTTGGGCCCAGCATCCCTCCCTGGACAGCACCCCCTGGCCTTTGCCCACAGACATATTACATCTCATCATGGGGATCAGCTTTCTTAGAATTGTTGGAAAAAAGGCAGGAACATGGTGGCCTGAGCTGCAAGGAGACAATCACTGGCAGGCGGGGCTTGGGGACTGTGTGATTAGAAAGTGCGTCTCCCACACACAGGGGGTGATGTCGAAGTCCTGATGGGAGACCCTAGGAAAAAGGGTCTTTCCAGAGACATGCAGGTGAAGGGAGAGCCCTAGGGGCCTAGGACTGCAGTCCTGGGGTGTTCGTGGAGAGCTCCCATTACTGTAGGTGGCCTGGCCCAAGTGATGTGGGGGAGCATGGTGCAGGGAGCCTTGTGTGAGCACAGAGAACAGCGTGGCTGTGTGTGTGCGAGACACAATGAGAACTTAGGAGCTGTGGGTTCATGGGACTGAGAAGGTGTAATCTCAGCCCGTGTATACTCACAAGAGAGGAAGGAAGCACTGGATCACATGTGTGCACGTGCGTCTAATTGAAAAAACTCTGGGTGTTTGGCGACAACAGAAGTCAAGGAAAGGACGTCACTTGTCGACCTGGATCCACAAAGGCCATTACACAGATGGAACCCAGTGATGCACAGACAGGCAGCAGCCACCACCCAGCTGGTTGTCTGCACATGATGATGCACCACAGAAAATGCCCTGCAGAGCAGGAGCAGTGACAGTCACCTCAGAGAACACCTCAGTGTCCTCGACTGACAGCCCAGAGGACACAGTAGACCTGCCTTGGAGACGGAAACCTGGGGGAAAGGAGGTGACAGGCATCAGAGGGAAGCTGATCTGTGTGCACAGAGGGAAGGCTGGGCTTCAGTGTCCAGAACCCTGGGAGCTCCACAGAGAACTTGCTGGGCCCTCTGTGCTGGGCTACGCTGCTGAGAACGTTGCCCAACGAAACAGCAGGAACTGGACCAGAGGAGGATGGGGCCCATGTGGAGGTAAGGGAAAGATCCCAATGAGACCAGAAGGGCTTTCCTGGAAACACGCTCCTGGGCTGCAGAGCTGCAAGGTAACCCAGGGCACATGGGCAGTAGCATTTGAGGGGCCCAGGAAGGGAGGCCTAAGAAGAGGTGACAGCGGCAGAGGGCGCCTGGGAAGGCCTCAATGAGGCTTAGCTGCCACAGGGGCAGGGAGAGGACAGGCGGAACACGCGAACAAGTGCAACCTCGAGGGTAGAGCTCTGAGGTGAGAGCACCCAGCAGCCATGGGCCAGGGGAAATGACAGAAACGGGTTAGAAAGAGAAGCTCAGCCCAGCCTGCTTTCCTCACGGCTGTTGGATCCTTCAGCATCAAGGTCACCCTGTGCTGTCATCATCCCATGGTCAAAGCCATGAAGCATCAGCGCCACATCTGAGGAGACTGTCTGGTCTTTAGCTCCCCTTTGTGCCTACAAAGTTTGGGGGCCACCAGAGCATCCCCCTACACCAAACCTCCTCAGCCAAGGGGCCCCATGGGAAAGACTACGCCGACAGGAGTCAGCAGGGCCCTGGCATTCCTCGGGGCCCAAACACCAGGAAATGGTGAGAGCAGCAGGCAGCAGAGCTGAGCAAAAGTAGCCCTGTTCACACGGGCTGGGTGGGAGGGCAGAGGAGGTGACCTGTGCACCTAGAATCCCAAGAACCCAGAGCCCTAAGGACCAGCTCATGAGCCCGTAACTCCTGAACTAGGTGATCCCTGGCCCCAGATCCTGGCCTCAGCAGGGCCTGCCTGCAGCCAGGTCCTGGGCCCTGGGGCTGCATTGGTGTGACTGGGCCAAGATGGGGATGATGTCAGAGGAGGGCATCCAGCAAGAGGACCCCAGATTGTGACCTCATGACCTTCAGAATTCGGAAGCCAGAACCTGGTCGCCAGGAGCCACATTTCAAAACAAGTCGACTGGATTCAGTCGCCTGGAGAATCCAAGTGGCAGGATGACTTCCTGCTTGCCAAGGGCCCCAGACTATGGGCATCAAAAGTGCCACAAAAATCCGTTGTCCAAAGTGTGGGCTAGTTTGTTCCGAAGATGCAGGCTGGCCAGGAAGGCCGAGGAGGTAGCAGGGGGACATGGGCCAGACCAACACTGAGACCTGGGCAGCCCTGTCCCTTCTGGGGTGTGTGTGAGTGAGGTCCCCTGAGTGGGTGACAGTGTGAGCAAGCACAGAGTGTCCCCTGGGGGACTGGGTCACGATCACGCCCACAAACGTGTATCCAGGGACCCTGGAGCAACACTTCCTGCCTCAGGCGAAACCCTTGCCACTCTGTCTCTTTCACCCTAGGAGGAGGAGGAGGAGGCACCATCCCCAAACCACAAGGGATGGCCCCTAAAAGAAACCAAGGGCACCTGGCAGCCAAAGGTGCCAGGTGGATGGGGCTGCCCTTCTTGGGGGAACAGTGTCCGGGGTGATTCCCATAGGCAGGTGAATGCCAGGAGCACCTCTGACTCGAGCCACCCACCTGGTGGAATTAGGGGCCAGACCTGGTTGTTCAGGGTTGAGCACCCCGAGGATTCTGGGGTATGGTCAGTCCCCAGAGCACCTGGGATGGTGTGAGAGGACGGATCTCGGGTTCAGTCCTCAGCAATGAGGGCCGCTCACATAAGTTGGGTGGTACGGTCTGGGAACCAGCAGACCCTGTTGACACAGAGCATTATCTCCCCACAGTCAATGGAACCCAGGTCCCTACCCAGCTGAGTGAGGATACAGAACAGGCCAAAGCACCCAATACCACCGGCATCTCTAGGCACATTCCTGCCTGGATGGGTGAGGGAGATGACCAGGCCAAGGGACCCAGAGTCACCATGGTCCTCATGCAAGTTCCTCCCTGACTGGGTGAAGATGGGGACACTTCCAAGGACTCCAGTGCCATTGGGGAGCCTGAGTACATCCTTTGCTGGCTGGGTGAGGGAGGGGAAAATTCCACAGACTACAGTACCACAGGGGTCTGCAAACACGTCCTTCCTCAGCTGGTAAAGGAACCAGACCAGATTGAAGTACCCAAAGCCATTAGAACAAGGCCCTCCCAGGCTGGGTGAGGGAGGGGAAACACCCGAGGACTCCAGTGCCATCAGACTTCCTGAGTATGTCCCTCCCCAGCTGGGTGATGGAGCAGACCAGGCTGAAGAAGCCACAACCACCATGGCCTTCGACCAAGTCCCTCCCCAGCTGGGTGAGGAAAGGGACACTTCTGAGGACCTCAGTGCCATTGGGGTTCCGGAAAACATCTCTCCCTGGCTGGGTGAGGGAGGGGACCAGTCTGAAGAAGCCACAATCACCATGGCCCTCGACCAAGTCCCTCCCCATCTGCGTGAGGAAGGGGACACTTCCAAGGACCCCAGTGCTACCGGGGAGCCTGAGTACATCCTTTACTGGCTGGGTGAGGGAGGGGAAAATTCCACAGACTCCAGTACCCCCGGGGTCCACAAACACATCTTTCCCCAGCTGGGAGAGGGACCAGAACAGATTGAAGTACCCAAAGCCACCATGATCTTAGAGCATGTCCTTTCCCAACTGGGTGAGGGAGGGGAAACATTCAAGAACCCCAGTGCCATCAGGCCTCCCGAGTACGTCCCTCCCCAGCTGGGTGATGGAGCAGACCAGATTGAAGAAGCCACAACCACCATGGCCCTCGACCAAGTCCCTCCCCAGCTAGGTGAGGAAAGGTATACTTCCAACAATACCAGTGCCATCGGGGTTCCGGAAAACACCTCTCCCCGACTGGGTGAAGGACTGGACCAGACTGAGGAAGGCACATACACTGAGGAAGAAACATACACAAGCTGGGTGAGGAAATGGACACTAATGAGGAACCCAGTGCCATCAGGGTTCCCGAACAAGTCCCTCCCCTGCCGGGTGAGGGAACGGATCAGGCTGAGAAAGTCACATACACCATATACTTGACCAAGTCCCTTCTGAGCTGGGTGAGGAAAGGGACACTTTCGAGGACCCCAGTGCCATTGGGGTTCCGGGACAAGTTCCTCCCTGGGTGGGTGATGGACCGGACTATGCTGAAGAAGCCAAATACACCATTGTCCTCGAGCAAGTAACTCCCCAGCTGGGAGAAGATGGGGACACTTCCAAGGACCCCAGTGACATTGGATTTCCCGAGTATGTCCCTCCCTGGTTGGGTGAGGAACCGGACCAGGGTGAAGAAAACACATCCACCATGGTCCTCAACCAAATCCCTCCCCAGCTGGGTGAGAAAAGGGACACTTCCGAGGACCTCATTGCCATTGGGGTTCCGGAATACATCCCTCCCCAGCTGGGTGAGGCACTGGCCAGGCTGAGGAGGCCACATACACCATGGTCTTCGACCAAGTCCCTCCCCAGCTGGGTGAGAAAAGGGACACTTCCGACAACCCCAGTGCCATTGGGGTTCCAGAATACAGACCTCCCCGACTGGGTGAGAGATTGGACCAGCCTGAGGAAGGCACATACACCATGGTCCTCGAACAAGTACCTCCCAGCTGGGTGAGGAAAGGGACACTAATGAGGAACTCAGTGCCATCGGGGTTCTGGAACAAGTCCCTCTCCAGCTGGGTGAGGGACCGGATCAGGCTGAGAAAGTCACATATACCATATACTCGATCAAATCCCTCCCGAACTGGGTGAGGAAAGGGACACTTCCGAGGACCCCAGTGCCATCGGGGTTCCGGACAAGTCCCTCCATGGCTGGGTGATGGACCGGACTAGGCTGAGGAAGCCAAATACACCATTGTCCTTGAGTAAGTCCCTCCCAAGGTAGGTGAGGAAGGGGACACTTCCAACGACCTCAGTGTCATCAGGGTTCCAGAACATATCCCTCCCCGGCCAGGTGAGTGACTGGACCAGGCTGAGGAAGCCAAATATACTGTTGTCCTTGAGCAAGTCCCTCTCTAGCTGGGTGAGGACGGGAACACTTCTGAGGACCCCAGTGCCATCGGGGTTCACAAGTACATCCCTCCCACTAGGTGAGGGACCGGACCAGAGTGAGGAAGCCACATACACCATGGTCCTTGACGAAGTCCCTCCCCAGCTGGCTGAGGAAGGGGAAACTTTCGAGGATCCCAGTGCCATCGGAGTTCCAGAACAAGTCCCTCCCCGCCAGGGTGAGAGACAGAACCAGGCTGAGGAAGCTACATGCACCATGGTCCTCAAGCATGCCCCCCACCAGCTAGGTGAGGAAGGGGACATGTCTGAGGATGCCAGTAACATTAGGGTTACATAACACATCCCTCCCTGGCTGGGTGAGGCACCAGACCAGGATGAGGTAGTGAAATCCACCGCCATTCCCGAGCATGATACTACTAGGCTGGATGGGGAACTTGAACAGGTAGATATACCCAAAGCCATCAGGATCCCAGAACATGTTCCTGCCCAGCTGGGTGAGGGAACGGACCAGGTTGAGGTACCCAAATCCATTATAGTCCTTGAGCAAGTCCCTCTCAGCTGGGTGAGGGAGGCAACACTTCAGAGGATCCCAGTGCCATCTGGGTTACCGACTTTCCTCCCCATCTGGTTGAGGGACTGGACCAGGCTGAGAAAGCCACACCCACCATGTCCTCAACCCAATTCCTCCCCATTTGGGTGAAGGACTTCCAAGGACCCCAGTGTCATCAGGGTACCCGAGTATGTTCCAACCAGGGTAGGTGAGGAAGGGGACACTTCCAAGCGTGCCATTGCCACCGGGGCCCCCATACTTGGCCTGCCCAGAATGATGAATTGACCGTGCCCTGATGTTTTTGACTATAATTCTAGAAGTGAATCTTTTACCGCTTAATTTTATATTTTATTGTTTAACGTGTTTATCTCTCATTGTATTATTCAACAATAAATAAAAATCTAAGAATTGTCATGAAAGCCAGTAAAGCAAATCTTTCCTAGAGGTGGGATGGGGACTTGGGATAGGGCCCAGTGCGCCCAGCGTGAAGACACTGTTGCCTCAACTTGGTGCCGATGCGCAGTGTGAGAGCAGAGACACTACACGGGCCCGAGGGAAGAATCAGCTCTCATGAAATATCAGCTCTAGTCATTTGACGACCTTTCCACTCGTCCTTCTGAAATGACATGTAGACGCGTGTCCCTCTTCCATCACACATGAGGCAAGTGTGTGCATAGATGTCTCTAGCTGGCTCCTTGTTTCTCACACATTTGCACACACTCAGCTTCATTCACACTCAGTGCTGAAATGTCCCACATTGCCCCGCAGACCGCGCTCTGCACTGGCATCTCTGCATTGTGGTCATTTCTGAGGCCTGGCCCAGCTCTCTGAGGCCCTGGGGCTGCAGCAATGTCCAGCTCTTTGCATCATCACTTTAGACCTCCTTGCTCTCTCACATCTGGAGGAGCGGATGCTGCTCAGCCAGTCAGGGGGATGAGCAGGTGGTTCTATCCCTTCCAGGTGATTACATGGGCCACATGGGGCGGGTGGAGGAGAGGAATCCAAGCTCTGGGCTCCCAGGGTCCAGAGGGGCAGGGGAGGGTGGCCGACAGAGTGGCAAGGTAGCTGCGGCCTGCTGTGGTCTGTGTTGGGGTTCAGAGAATGTTGTTGATAGGATGCCAGAGAAAGTATAGCTGGAAAATCCCTACCTTCTGGTGGTCCAGAAGAGCGACCCCCTGCCCAGGTCTGCTGGGTGCAAACTGGCTCTGATGGGCCCTCTAGAGCAGTGCAAGGGCCATCAGCTCCCTTTTCACCAGCAGTCGGGCTGTTCTCCTGATGCCTTTTCATGGGCAGTGTGTGGCTGACTCATCTCTCAGAGATTGGGGCATCCAGCCCCACAGCTAGACCCTGGACGCACCTGCTGGTCAAGGGGGGCTGTAGGATGAGGGCAGGTGGCCTGAGAGTAGTCAGAAACGGCCTGTGATGCCCACCACACACAAGTACATGGGGTCTCGGCCTCCAGGTCCTTAGGGCTCTCTTTCAGGTGCCCGGTCAATGGGGAAGTGGAAATTCCCTGGAGCCCATGACCTGGCCACCAGCTGAGTATGGCCAGGGGTACTCTCTGTGTCTTTGGTCACAGGGGAAGACCAACTGCATGCACCTTTGGGGGTGTGTGGGAACTGGCAGGGGAGTACAACGAGAGTGCCTAGTACCCAGGGCTGCACCCTTCGGTGGGGAGCCATATGAAACAGACACTAACATGACCAGGAGTCCAGATGAAAGGATGGGGTCTGCACACAGGCCATCTGCATTGGGATGAGGCTCTTGCTTGGAGAGCCAGGTCCTCTCTGAAAGCACAGAGAATGCAGGGATGCAAGATCTCCAGGGCCCCATGACCAGCCCGGGGAACCACAAGCCTTGGCCTGAGCCCAGGCGAAGGTGACAGTCGAGTGGGGCGGGGCTGCTTGGCACCTACAGGGCCCTGCAGCAGCTGGCCTCGTGGCCCATGTCCCAGACATGCAGGACAGCTGGAAGCAGATAAGCAAGAGTCACAACACTGAGCGTGACCTCTGCACATCTCCCTAAGTCCAGATACTGAGGACCCACATCTGCATCCAAGCCCAGAGGGGCAGGTGTTGCCTCCAGGGAGCAGTCAGGTTGATGAGGTGGGGACATGGTCTCTTGGGAGGTCCGTGTTTTGTCACACATACAGAAATCAGCAGAAATACCATCTCCATTCATGCAAAAGGGGTAAATAGGGTTTTAGAGGCACCGCTTCTTGGTTGTGTGTGTACCATGTTCTCCAATCCCATCTCCATTGCTTTGCTGTTTTTCCTTATGACTCTGGTGTCAGCTTTAGGGGGTCTCACCCCCAGTCAGTTTTGTTCAAGAAGTTTCTCTATGAATACTGACATCTGCGAATGGTCTTTGAAGATCATCCTCCTCAGTTTGCAGTTTTAATGTGGGGTCGATTACCCCATCTTTGGTTGTCCTCTCCTCTGCCTTAATGAGGGGAGGGAGCGTTGCATTCCTTGAAGGCATCTCCAAAATGGAGTCCCGGGTCTTCTTGGCCCAGTGCGCACACAAGTACGCATGGTGACATTGTGTCTCTGCAGTTGTTTCTCCTGAGTCACATGCAATGGTTCTCTTGGTTGTCCATCTGCTGTGTCCAGCTCAGGTCTGTGGGCTGGACTTTTGCATGGTCCCTCAAACCATTCTATGTTGGTGTTAGTGTTGCACATATTCTTGGTATTCTGAAGTTTAGCTGGAGTAAGAGAGACATGGAAGGGGCTTCCCTCCCCACCACGCTTACCCACATGCAGGGAACTCCCAGAATGGGGCTGGGTCCAGTCAACCTGCCCTGCACCTTCCCATGCTCCCTCTGGATTAGGGGCCAGGGGCAACAGGCACTGCCAAGCTGAGCTGCAAGTGACTGTCCAGTGCTGCAGCCACCCGCTGGTGGGTGAGGGTTGTTTCCCCACCCCATCCCCTCTCCTGGGTCCATCCAGATGGGGGTTTCACCCGAGAAGCCTGAACCCCCTTGCCCCCTGCAGACAGGGAGTTCTGGATGGCTGCCTGCTGACGGGGGGGGTTCTCAAGTCCTCGACCTGCCCTTGTGCTGTATCCTCCCAGTGCAGGGGCAGGTTCAGGAAACCATTGATGGAATGTTTCACCTCAGAAGAACATGTCTAAAATTTACTACACCTCAGGCAACCTCACCAAAATAGAATTCACCACAGGAAATATTACCCAAAAGCTACTTGTACTCAGAATATCCAGTGGTATACATTTTCCACGTGAGGAAAACAAACCCTAACTCTTTTAAGAAGAGCTTTAAAAAGAACTTTGGACCTCAAGAATACATACCAAAAAGGTGTTTCTCCCTGAAGAAGCAACAAAATGAGACAGAAAACAAAGAAGTTGACAGTCAGCAAGAAGTATTGAAACAGGCCAAAGTTGTGCAGAATGGCCTATAAAGGCAAAAATGGTATCCAATGTTGGGGTGTGTCAAGTCAGAGAAGCCTCTGCAAAGGTAACATCTCAGAATGCCCTTCTTAAGAACTTTTCACTGCACAGAAACATATTCAAAAGATGTCATGCTCGCAATGGCGTTTATAGGTTTGTTCACCTCAGAGAATATTCTAAAAGCATCCCTCTTCTCTCTCAATACCTTTATTCAATTGGTTACCTAAGAGAAACTTACCCAAAGTTGCTTCTAGTTGGATGGTTTTTGAGAGACTTTTCACCTCAGAGAAATTGATCCAAAGTTTCCATCTCTAAATGTCTTTTAGGGCCTTTGTGTCTTTGACAATCCTACCACAAAGATGCTTCTTTTAAACTAAGTGAATCACACCCCAAAGAACTCCTGATTGGAGTGTCTTTGAAGAGAATTTTCAGCTCTGAAAGTCATGCACAAAAGTGATTTCTCCTCAGAAGGTCTTTGATAGAGCTTTTCTCACATCTAAAAAAGTATCCTGAAAGATCCTTCTCCTTAGAGAAATATCACCTCATAGGAACAGGCTGAAAAGGTAGTTGCCTTCAGGGAAACAGACTCAAAAGGATGTACACTTGAGGAAAAGATAATTTGGCTCAGAATGTCTTTTCATAGAGATTTTCTAATTCAGGAAGCCATAGCAGAGCACTTTGTCAAATGCTCAGGAAAATGACCCAGAAGTTACTTCTTGTCATAATTTTGGTGAAAGAGAAGTGTAACCTCAGAGAAACAGATCCCAAAAATCCTCTGCTTCAGAGAAATAGACAACAAAGTGATATCCCCTCTAACAGTGACTTCTGGATTCTTCCCTTCACAGAACATACAGGAAAATACTCCTCATATCAGAATGTGTTTCAGAGGGATGTTTCAGCTCAGAGAAAATTGCCCAATGATGCCTATTCTCACAATGTATTACCATACAGGGATTTTCAGCACCAAGAAACCAAATCTACATACACTGATCCTCAGATGGTTGACTGTAAGGATTATTTCCCTCAGACAAACTGATGTAAAGTGAACGTCTCATCAGATTGTCCCTAGAGGAACTTTTCACCTCTGAAAAACCTTCAAAATGTCTAGGAGAGGAATTTCACCTCAGACAAACTAGCCCAGTAAACACTTTTCACAATGACCTTTCATTGGGATTTTTGACCATGGAAAAACCAATCCACAGGGTATTTCTCAGAAAGTCTTTAAGGAATGTTTCACCACGGAAAATCCTATACCAAAGAAACTTCTTGTCTTTTCAACTCAGATAGTCATAACCAAAAGAAGCTTCTGTTCAAAATGTCTTTTATAGGGAATTTTACCTTAGATATACATACCAAAATTTACTTTCCCTCAGACTGCACATTATAGAAAATTCTTACTTACTAGAAACAGATCAAAATAATACTTATCCACAGAATGTCTTTCATTCAGACATTCAACCCATGAAATAATTGATCCAAAACAGATACCCAATCAGAATCTCTTTGAGATCGTTATTTCCCCTCAGAGAAAAAATCCAAAATTACCTTTTCTAAGGTTGTTGATGATAGGGAATTTTCACCTCAGAGAAATAGACACAAAAGTAGCTGCTCCTATAATGTCTTTTCTACAGAGTTTTCAACTCAGAGACTCATATCTAAATGTATTTCACCTCAAGATAATACACCCAAAAGAAAATTCACTTCAGAATGTGACCCCAAAAGATATTCTGCTCAGAATATGTGTTCATATATATTTTCCAGGTCAGGAGTGCAAACCCAAAATCGTCTCCTATGAAGAGCCTTTAAAGGCACTTCTGACATCTGGAGAATATATTCAAAAGTACTTCTAAGCTCCTGGGCATCTGTTCCACCCTTCTCCCATCTCTCACACACAGCTCCCTCCAGGGCAGGGGGTGGCGAGGCCCCAGCTGCAAGCCGAGAGGGATGGTTGGTGCCTCCCACAGGCCAGTGGGGGTATCAGTGGACATTTGTCTTTAGGTGAGATTTCTGGGAGCGCCCACACCTATTGATGCCAGCACAGATGGAAATCTCAACAAGAATTAGAATACTAGATAGAGAGTACAAAAGAAAAGGACAGAACACTTAGCCCAGAAACAAAGGGAAGGAATCA
Organism: Uropsilus gracilis; assembly: GCA_004024945.1. NCBI lineage: Eukaryota > Metazoa > Chordata > Mammalia > Eulipotyphla > Talpidae > Uropsilus > Uropsilus gracilis. The sequence goes on from PVHY01005239.1 coordinate 81,509, forward strand.
ACTCCCAAAAAACAGCCAACAGAAGCAAGAAATCATACCGGCACAAGTGCAGAAATCACTACAGACTAATATTCTTCAACATGTCAATGAATACTAGAACAGTCGTTGCAAAATATGTGGAGCAAACCTGAAGAGAAAACACAAGAAGTAGGAAAAATAAAAATACTCAAATGAGCCCAAAGGGAAACAATCCATCTCCAGAGGACAAATTCCAGAAACCAACATGGATGAAATTGAAGAAATGCCCTTTATGTCAGATAAAGAATTTAGACACATAATGATAAAAGCAATCAATGAGCTAAGAGGAGAAGTAGAAAAATATAAAAAGGAATGTAGCAAAATGAACATAATCATTGGCGAACAGAAGAACAAGTTTGAAACCCTATATAAGAAAATGAAGGAGATGCAGTATATAAGAGGAGCAATAGAAGACATCAAAAATACTGGGAAAGGCCATAAAAGCAGACTAGAAGAAATTGAAGAATGAATCAGCGCACTGGAGGACACAGAAGTAGAGAGAACTAAGAGAGAAAAAGAGAGTGATAAACAAAATAAGAAGATAGTGGAAAAAATCAGAGATCCATCAGATACTTTAAAGAAAGGAAATATAAGAGTAATCGGAATCCCAGAAGGAGAAGAGAAAGACATAGGAAATGATAGACTTTTTAAAACAATAATAGAAAAGAACTTCCCCAACTTGAATAATGAAATGAAAATAGACGCACAGGAAGCAAAAAGGACACCAAACTACTTCAATGAATGAAAAACCACAGCAAGACACATAATTGTAAAATTCCCAAGAGCTCAAGATAAAGAAAAAATGAGGATGACTAGAGTGAGGAAACAGATAACCTACAAAGGAAAACCCATCAGACTGACCTTAGATTTCTCTGAAGAGACACTCCAAGCAAGAAGAGAATGGAGCCTCATATTCAAAAAAACTCCAAGACAAAAAGTGCCAGCCAAGAATATTCTACCCTGCAAAGCTGTCTTTCCTGTATGAAGGAAAAATTAGAACCTTTTCAGACAAAGTCTCCCAAAATTTGCTAACACCAAACCCCCACTCCAAGAAATATTGGAAGAAGCCTCAGAACCAAATCTCTCAGATGAATAAATAGAATATACACAAGAAACCAAAGCAGAACCTCAAAATGATCTCTATAAAATGAACCCTATAACCCCACAAATTAATAGTCACTCTAAATGTCAATGGCCTAAACTCATCAATCAAAAGATACATAGTTGCAGACTGGATCAAAAGAGAGAACCCAACATTCTGCTGTCTCCAAGAAACACATCTCACATCTAATCCCTAAAGATAAGCATAGACTGAAAGTGAAAGGATGGAGAACAATTCTACAAACAGTCCCAAGAAAAAGGCAGGGGTAGCCATTCTTATAGCAGATAAAGCAGATTTCAGAATAAAAAAAAGGTAACAAAGGATATAGATGTACACTATCTAATGGTATGTTGTTCAACTCACCAAAAAGACTAAACAATTATCAACATATATTCAACAAATGAGGGACCACCAAGATTCATAAGACAGCTACTAGCAGAACTGAAAACAAATATTGGTGAAAACACATATATTGTAGGAGACTTTAACACCCCACTCTCACCAAAAGACAGATCAGTAAAACAAAAGCTAAACAAGGACACAAAAGCTTTAAAGGAAGACCTAGACCAAATGGACCTAATAGATATCTACAGGACAGTACACCCCCCAAAAAGGGAATACAACTTCTTTTCAAATGCACATGGATCCTTCTCCAAAATTGACCAAATATTAGGACACAAGGAAAACCTGAACAAATACACAAAAATCAAAATTATACCAACTTTTTTCTCTGATCATGAAAGCATCAAACTAGAAATTAACAATGAAGAGAAAGCAAGAAGAATATCCAATACATGGAGACTGAAAAATATACTACTAAACGAAGAACAGGTAGCAGAAGAAATTGAAGAAAAAAATAAAACCTACTTCGAAACAAATGACAAAGAAGACAAAACATTCCTAAATGTCTGGGACTGAGCAAAAGCATACCTAAGAGGAAGGTTCATAGCAATACAGGCCCATATCAAAACCAAGAAAATATCCAAAGAAAAAACCTTGCATCCCAACTCAATAAATTAGAAAAAGAACAAGAAAAGCCAAAACCCAGAAGAAAACAAGAAATAATAAAAATAAAAGAAGAAATAAACAACGTAGAGACCAAAAACACTATCCAGAAGATCAACAAAACTAAGAGCTGGTTCTTTGATATAATAAATAAAATTGACAACCCCCTTGCAAAGCTCACAAAGAAAAGACCCAAATAAATAGAATCACAAGCGAGAAAGGAGAAATCAACACAGACACAAAAGAAATCCAAAGGATAATCAGAGACTACTATGAACATCTATATGGAAACATATACAACAATTGGGATGAGATGGATGAATTCTTGGAAAAATACAACTATTTTTCAATACCAAAATTGAAAAAAAGAAGAGAGTCTAAATAATCCAATCACAGTGAAATTGAAGCAGTCATAAAAATTTTCCCTAAAAACAAGAGCCCAGGACCAGATGGATTTACAAATGAATTCTACATGACATTAAAAGAGGAGATAACACCTACATTACTAAAACTCTTTCCAAAAATTGAGAAAGAAGGGAAGCTCCCAAACATATTCTACAAAGCAAACCTCACACTCATACCAAAACCAAGAAAGAAACCTATAGACCAATTTCCTTAATGAACACAGATGCAAAAATGTTAAACAAAATACTAGCAAATCGAATCCACCATATCAATAAGTAGAAAAACAAAAACCATATGATCATATCAATAGATGCAGAGAAAGCATTTGACAAAATCTAGCACTCATTTAGGATAAAAGCCCTTGAAAAACTGGGTATCAAAGGAACTTACCTCAACATAATAAAAACCATCTATGACAAACCCAAAACAAACATCATCTTAAATGGGGAAAAACTAAAACCATTCCAGTTAAGATCTGGACTAGGCAAGGATGCCCATTCTCTCCATTACTTTTTTTTAAATTTATTTATTTATATATATTTCACATCGTTTCAGTCCCTGGGCGTCACCCACCACCTCCCCTTCCCACCCGCTCTAGCAGGTCCCCATTCTCCCCTTGTGCAGTTTCATTTGGTTGACCATATATTAGTGAAACCATTTGGCTTCTGTCCCTTTCTGTCTGGCTTGTTTCTGCTAGAATGATTTCTTCTAGGTACATCCAGGTTTCCATAAATTCATCAAATTTGTCATTTTTAATTGCTGAGTAATATTCCATTGTGTATATGTACCACATTTTTTTCATCCAGTCATCTGTTTTGGGGCATTTAGGTTGCTTCCATGTCCTTGCTATTATAAATTGTGCTGCGGTAAACATCCGAGCGCAGG
>PVHY01005240.1:0-84957 GCA_004024945.1 Uropsilus gracilis
ATTGTTTTAATAGGCATTGTACAAAGATTACCCATCAAATAAACATTTATTCAATAAATTCTAACAACTCTCATTGAAAATAGTGAAATTTTGTGCATTTGAATATTGATCCATCCACTGCCTCTCTTAGCTCAGCAAGAGAGAAGTTCCATTCTAGGAAAATTTGGCAAAGAAGATGAGATTCCTTCTTTGTCTCATAGGGAAGGGCTGCAAGTGCATATCTCCCCAGTAGAAGTCAACCACAAAGATTTCCAGCCTCGTCCTCTTGTAGCTCTATGTTATATAGGCAACCAGATCCAAGAGTTTAAGGAATCCTTCCTTCCACCCAGGTCCAATTTAGGGTGGAAGGTGTGCTGCATACTCTTGCATATTCTTGCATACAAGAATGCTGGGATACAGATAACTCTTGTGTCAGCCAGCTCCCAGGGTATAGGTTCCACACCAGGCAAGGCAAGTCAGGAAGACACAAGTTGACTACACCCATCTAGCAGCCTGCTTAAAACAATGGTATCTCTCAGAGAGAAATATGCCACTATCCAAACACCCAAATCTGGAGAAGTGATTTAGAGATATTTGCCAAAGAAGAGAGGCAGAACAAGAAACTGGTATTATTTAGAATAGCATGTGGAGAAGTTCAAACTAAAGCTGCTTTTGAAAATAAGTATGAATTCCATTGTTGGCACTTAAAATGGGCTGGCAGCTCAATGATAGCAAAAATAGATCAATCAATCAATCAATCAATCATAGTCATAGGTTAGTTAGTTTGTTAAAGAACCAGAGAAAGAGAGATAAGAGGAAATTGTCTGAAGTTAGGGAAAAAACAACCCTCAAACATGGACCTCTAAAAAATTCCTACAAAGGAGTCCAACTTTAATTGGATCGTACTATGACACAATTTATTCCCCTAGGTATTGTGTAAAAAAAGAAAAAGAAAAAAGTCATTAGAAGGCAACAGCTGGGACTGATACAAACAGAGAAGTCTTAACAGAAAGACCAGGAGAAGAGACAAAAGAGGCTTAGCAAAACTACTGTCATCCAAGATTGACTGTGCACACGCCCAAAACTGCACTCTTCATGGAGCAACATCAGAGTCTTCACTTTGTGAAGAAAAATGGCTTTACCCTGTGAAACCAAGTAACTATATAAATAAACAAGCAAAGAATAACAATAAGTCCCGGAGGAAGAGGTAGAAGTCAGTATAAAGAACAGTTACATTAGCTAAAATATCAAAAATTTTACAAAAGATTTTGAGTCATGCAAATAAACAAGAAAATGTGAACATATTTGAGAATAAGAGGTTGAAAGCCAGCAATAGAAATTACCTGTAGGCGAGACTAGATACTGAATTTTAAAAAACTTCAAGAAGCCATTGTAAATCCATTCAAAGAAATGAAGAAAAGTTTGGGCGGTAATGAAGTAATGGAAGGTATGATGAAAATGACTCCTCAAATATACAATATCAATAAGCAGAAATCTTAAGAAAGAATCAAATGGAGAATCTGGAATTGAAAAGTCCAATAAAAAGTATTCACCAGAAAGGATTAACAGTTGATTTGGAAAGACAGGAGAAAGAATTTGTGAAATTGAACACAACTCAAGGTAAATTAGGTAATTTAAAGGATAGAGAGGAAAAAAAAAATGAACAGAGCCTATGAGACATATTGGGCAACTAGGACAGAATATAAGAGGGAAGAGAGAAAGGAGCAGAAAAGAAAACAAACCTTAAAGAAAGAAAACATATTCAAGGAAGTAAAAGCGATAATGAAAACAATCTACATATTCAAGAAGCTCAGCAAAATATAAGTAATATAGAAGCAAAGACATATAGGAAATGTTGGCATATAAGAGGAGAAAATTTTGAAAGCAGCAAAAATATATAAATTGGTGTATATAAGGAAACTTCAGTAAGATTGTAAGGGCTTAGCAGAAATGATGCAAGTGAGAGACACTGGGATTTATATAGTGAAAGTTCTGAAAGAATACAAAACTATCAACCAAGTATTTTACATTAAAAAAACTATCTTTCAAAATTGGAAGCAAAATAAAATCATTTCCAGATAAAGAACCTGTTACTAGTAGAATACCTTACAATAAGCCCTAGAGGAAATTCTTCATACTGAAATTAAGCTAACTCAATGTTAATTCAAGTCCACATGAGAAAGCACAAACACACACCAAAAAAAAAAAAAGAGCAATGGTAAATAATAAAGCATCTCTCTAATTCTGGCTATTTAATTCCCTTTACATAGCTATATAAATAAAAAAATGTATTTGCATATTAAAGTACTTTTTATCTTAAATAAATCTAATATAAATCATGTAAAATAATGTTATATAATTATATTCTTATACTTATAACACAAAAATTGAATATATTTGAAAATAATAGTAAGAAAAGGCTAGGTGGGAGTAAAGATTAATGGAATAAGGAAATGATCTCAGATGATAATATTCCAATCAAAAAGTAGAGATTTCCATTGAAATTAATAATTGAATTGAAAATGTGAACAATGAAAACTGTACTGTCCAAAAATGAAGTTAAGAAAAATCCATTTATAGTAAAATGAAAAACAAATAAAATACTTAAAGAATAAACAAAAAATACAAAACATACTTTGAAAAACTATAAAACACTGTTGATAGAAATTAAAGTAAATCTACATAAATGACAAGCTACACATTCATGATTCAGAACCCATCTAATGTGAACATGATCTACAGAATTGACTCATCCCTAACCACAACCAGTGGCTTCAGTGCAGAAATTGATGTAACAAACTTCAAGTGACCCAGAATAGCCCACCAAAACCTTGGACATAAATGACTTCTAAGTTATTTCATCAATGAAACTAGGATGGCCATATTGAGCAACAGAATAAAACAGAGTCCAATAATAAACCATTACACATATTGTCAATTGTATTTTGCTGAAGTCAGCAAGACAGTTTTATAGAAGAAAGAATTGTCTTTCCAAAAAGTGATACTGGAAAAAGCAGGATATCCACACACAAAATCAAGAAGTTAGATTCCTATCTCACATCGCACATCAAATCAGTGGAAATTGGATCACAGATGTAAATGCATATACTAAAATGATAAAACTCTTGGAAGAACATACTATCTTCTATCACCTTTGGTTAGACAACACTTACTTAGCCATGACAGTAAAAGTTTGTGACCAAAAGAATATAAAGTTAAACTTAATGAGACTTCAAAATGCAAGGTTAGCAGGAACTCTCAGATTAGTATTGCAGTCTAATGAAATACATGCCTAATAGTGCTTTCTCTTTTTTTTCTTTCACAGATATTAGTCCTCAGTATTTTTTTTCCATTTCTAACTGCATCTCAGAGTCTGCTTGTAGGAGACACAAATTTGTGACAGTTGGCAGCAGAAGTTAATGCCCAAAAAGCAAGTGGTAGAATGGGATCGTGCACTAGATCACTCAGTGTCTGATGAATAATAAGGATTCTATCTTCAATGGTAGAGCATGCTCAGTGAACCCTTTGTATAAGTCAGCCATCCAATTGCTAAAACTAATAGTTATCTGAGATAGTTTACTTATGTGTTGTGCAAGCAGGCCAGTCTGGGTAGGTTCTTTGTATTTTACAGGCTTTAGTGCTCTCAGGGAACCAGGTATGTGGGCACTCCAGGCAGGAAGATTGGGCCAATTGTATGGCAAGCAGGCAGGTTAGGCAACAGGGGTAAGGGGCTGAGAGACAGGTGAGCACCCTAACTCCATAGAAATCTTCACTTCCTCTTTCTCTGGGCTCTCTCTCTCTCTTCCTGGTGTTCTCTTTTGCATTCTCTCATTCTCCTGCATTCTGTGCTCTTCTTTTCATGCTCTCCTCCCCAGGTGACACCACCCTTTTAACCTCTACCTCATAAGCCCAGGTGTGCCCATTTACACACATGCACACCCACTGAACCAGTCATGTACCATAATGGGGAGAATGCAGTACCACAAGTGATGGTCATAGAGGCTAATGGTGAAAAAAGCCTGACCAACAGTTTTACCCTACACTATGGAAGGGAAGTTGCAGAAAAGTGCTCTAACTATGAAGTGAAAGTATTGGAAGGAAATAAAAAAAATGCAAGGATATTAGGAAGGAAATAAAAAAATGCAAATGATTACTATTAAGTTACAGCTTGATACCAAAACCTGAGAATAATAAAAGTCCAACTGAGAATTAACTACATAAAAGCCTGAGTATTTCATGGAAGCAATGTCAAAAAAAAAGTTCTAATTTCATGCAGTTGATAAACAGAAGAAAACAAAAATCAAGTCTAGGATTTACAAATCATAGCTGTAGACCTCCACAAATAACTGATTGGTCATTCAAAACAGGTTTGGGTAGTTGGGTTCCCAAGACTTCTCTGAACATTAAAAAATAGCATAGCACCGCTACCTATGAAGTGGTAACTTGCTCCAGGTGCTAAGACCAATTGTATGGCAATTGCTCCAGGTGCTAAGACAACTCAGAAGACTTCTTCCCTCAACAGGATCTCCCCTTGCATGGGGCCTACCCACCTTGACCACCAGGCTGTTGATAGGACTTAATATAACAAATCAGTCAAGGGAATACTTGATCTGACTAGAGAGGAAAAGACTATTATCTCAACACAGCTGCAAAAGCAAGAAAAAGTGTTCCATTGGACTGCATTTTGAAAATGACAAACTAATGATACCAGAACATTAGAATCTATAAGGGACAATGTATTGATTTGGTGGTATCTCTTCAATTCAGAGAGTCTAACAACCTAGTGAGAACCTTAGGGGACACTCATAGCTATCACAAACAGCAATCAGGCTTATCTCTCTGATGTGCAGGAAGATTTAGACCAAATAATCTCTTTCCCCCATCCCTCATAGTAATAAACCCTGTAGTTCTTTTCCCCATGTGGAGAGCATAAGCTAATTAATTAGTTTACACATGCTCTGGGATGAAAAGCTCTCCTGTTTTAAATTAACACTAAGAAGAGCCTGGACTGAAATTTTGGCTCAGGGTGCAAGGGTGTTTTCTAGTCTGAAAAAAGCAATGTCCCATGCTGGAAAAACTGAAATGTCAGAATTACTGTGGCGGACAGTAGGAGGGATTAAAAGAATCAGAAAAGGAAGCATGCTGGAATGGGCATATTTCTTAAGATCAAAGACCCACCAACGGATTGTATTCCACACAAAGAACCATAATACAGGAGTCACACCATTTACCAAGACCACAAGAATGCACTGATGAGAAATGCACCAGCGTCACTAAGAGTTTTGGTGGTGACTCTCCCCGGTAGGCCAGAGTTTATGATAGGAAAGGCTCACTGATAGCACAGTCAATCATGTACCCAAGCAATAGCAGTCACATGCAGCCATCATCATCAGATCCACTGCTTTGTAATCATGGTAAGGAGCAAGTTCAAGTGCTAGTCAATGGGCCCTATTTGGAGAATAATAAAGATAATTGATAGAAACAGCATCCTGGAGCCAAAAATAGATGACTAATGAAAGAAGGAAGGACATGTGTACAAAAGCCAAAGAAACTAAGAATGCAAGAGCAGTTGCCTCCACCTCATTTTTTGGACCTGGGCAAGTTTTCAAACCTATGATCTACTGACTATAAGTTCGAACTCCAACTCCCCAGGCAAAAACGTCCTGTGACAATCACAGCAAGTACACACTGCAACGATTCTCCTAGTTATTCCTCAAGGGGGACATTTGCAGTCATCTATTTGTGTGATGTGCCCTGTCATTTGGAAGACATTAGGCAAAGGGTTCAAGGTGACATTGATATCTGGAGACCCAAAGTTGTCACTGTTGCCTATCTGGTAAAGAAGGAACTTTTGGGATAGATAATGGGATCCTACCCAAATATGTAGTTGGGATATTTAAGCACATAATGGGTCGCTAGCTAATGGGATGTCATTATTATGTATAAAGCAAAGCAGAAGACTTTGGAAATGCTCATACATAGTTACGAAAGAGCAAATAAAAAACAACATACATTCCAGGAGATATGAAGTAGATAGTTATGCTACCATTAAAGAGCTAAATGAATTTAACAGTTTTTATCATTCACTAATCTGGACCCTACAGAAATCAGAAGGTTCTTGGAGAATGACTATATACTACTACAAGTTCAACAAAATGGAAGTTATTCCTGAGCTGCCAAGCAAGCATGGTATCATTGATAGGGCAGATTAATATATCTCAGTTACGTAGCATAATTAATACATTCTTTCTATCCAAATCAGGAAAGAGGGTAAAAAACTGTTTACACACATATTAATGAATAAAGATATTTATTGTTTGACCTATATTATACTCTCATAATTTTGTCCAAAGAATTATAAAGCCTGTAAAAATCCCTCCCAAACATTTGTCAATCCATTGCATCAATGATATCAAACTGCTCAATCATCAAAAAAGCAGGAGGTTGTTAGCATAATGGAGACCTTGGTGAGATGCATGTACTCCTGACAATAGGATCAACTCTATGGCTCTTTAGCCCTGTCTTTCTAGCAAATTTTTAGGGGTCCACTGATTAGGGGGTGGTCCCATGATAACCTCTCCAAAGTAAAAGATAAAATTTCCATCCTCTTGCACTCCCAATCATAAAAAGAAAGCACAAAACCCGGAAAGTCTGAGTTCTGGAGACAACATATTCCAAACTGGAAATACTGTTCTGGTCCATATATGGATTTCATGGAAGGCTACTGGCCTTGAGTAGGGTCCATGGCAGGAGAGAGCTATTCAGAAAGACCAGGCTGTGTTGAAAACTGCCCTCCCACTTGGACCAATACCATCCTGCAGCCTCTATGGTGCTGGAGACATCAGTGATGGAAAAAAATTCAGTGCGGATTTTATGGCAAGCCCCAGTGAGAGAATCACAAAGCAAGCTCCTGGGGTTTTGGACCAAGGCCATGACATCTGCAGTGGAGAGTTACACACTATTAGAAAAACAGCCTCTGGCATGCTACTGGGCTCTGGTAATGATAGAATTCTAGAACATATGGACACCAAGTGACCGTGCATCTGGAACAGCCCTACTGGACCCACCAAGTCAAAGCCAGGCAGGCCCAGCTTACTCCATCTAACATGGAAATGGACACCTGGGACCAAGCATGAAACAACCAGCAGGGCACCGCACTGGGCTGGATAAGTAGTGTAGATTCACAGTTGCAGCAATGCCTCTCCTTATGTCACAACAATGGACTAATGAGGACTCTCCACAGCCTCTTACCCAAAGGAGTGTGGTAAACCTGGTCAGTGACTTATTAGGACAGCGCTAACCAGTAAGAATGTGATGTAAACCACAAATGCAAGCCACATATGTATATACATATGTATGTATATATGTATATATCTGTATGTGTATATATGTGTGTATATGTATATATATATGTGTATACATATAGGTAGTATATATGCACATATATATATACATATATAGGCAAGCCATATAAATACATATATAATTTCAAATTTTCTAGAAACTACCCCAACGTAGCTAAAATGTTACCATTTAACATATAATCAATAGTTTTAAAGTAATGTTTTTTCTTTTCCCATGTGATGTTTCCTATATCTGGTTTGTATTTTGCATTTGCAACACCTCTCAATCATACAGTCACATTTCAGAAGCTCACTAGTAAAACCAGTATGTGGCCTTATCAAACAGCAAAGGGTTACCTTAAATGTGTGAGCAGCAGTAACAGCACAGTTGACTGAACAGGGACCTGGGAGGAAAAAGATTGAAAGGCTAGACACCAGAAGGTCTGGAGAAGAGGCATGTAGATAGGAATATGGAAAATGTGCAAACATGGAAAAGATCTTTTTATTATATATTAGTGCCAACCACTGACCACTCACCATGGAGAAGGCATAAATATTCTAGAAAAATCTCTTAGTGTTTGATGTCAGGCAGCTGTAGTTTACAAACTCTCCAGAAATGACAAAATAAGCACATGCATCAGCTGGTCACAGTACTAGACATGAAAGGTCATCCTGCACCCGATGACTGACTCCCTCTTACCAAGACTGGCAGAGTTACTGCCACCCCACAAAGGCCCAGCAACAGAGACTACTGTGCCTCACTGAGGGTGGCACTATTCCTAGAGGAGTCGTCCACTTGGTAGCAAATAAACTGCATTTGGTTCCTTCTGCTCTAAAAGACCCAGTGGCTCATGATCATCGGTACAAAGAGCCAATATCACCAGAGATGTGCCTTTCTACCACAAGATCTCACTGTGTCATGCAATAAAGTATTCTTTCCTAAGTTTGCCCTCAGCAAGTAAGGCCCCCCCAGAACCCAGTTCCCAAAAGTATGGAGATGGATCAGCACAGTACAAAGCATGCAACCATGAACAGAGAGAAAAGAGCCACTCAGAGCCATCTTTAGAAAGCACTAGATGCCCAGCCATGAGGCGTGTGACTAGCTGACGGCACCAGCTGTTAACCTCCCTAGCCTCCATCTCACCCAGCTTATGCTAAAGTCAGAGTAGTTCTTAGTCAGTGAGTAAGGCAATGGTAAAAAGGGCACTTTCTTCTTGGGGTGGCACCCAGACAGTGAATAATTTGTAATCCCAGAGCTTCACTATTTCCATCCAATGACAAATTCTCCAATGAGTTATTTGGTTATTTTTTTCTCTAGACACCTCAGAGGGATGTCAGAGTGGCAGTACAATACAATATCCACCCAATTCTCCTTTCACAGATAGAAATTGCTAACAAAATGTTGCACTCTAACTCCATCTCACAATCTCCTTCTGGGAGGACCCTACAATTAAAACCCAGAAATGAGTTTTGGTGAAAATGGACACTGGTTTGATGAGAACAGGAAGTAGAAAGGTACATGACTTTCTTGGTAAATAAAATATTAACCATATTTCACATTGGAACAAAGGTTATACAATGCAAAAAATTTTGTTAATCAAATTTAAAAACTCATGGGGAATTTTGAATACATAATCCAAATAATTTTCTTTACTTCCTCTTAATCATTTAATATGTTGCGATATCTATAAATTATACCTCAACATAAACAGTGATATTTTACATATGGATTTTTATATAGCTATATAGTGTATACTAAATACTATATACAAATTAAACTTTACCTCTAGGAGTACTCATCTGCCCTATTCAAGAACCCATATTCCAAGCATTGCAATTCACATATTAAAAATCCAAAGTCTTCCTATGTGCTATTATGCAAATTATTGAAGAACAATTTACTTTTCTGTTTATACAGTATGTTTATGATGTATATGAACATATGTATCTGATATGTACATATGATTTTATTTATTACATTTGTATAGTACATTGTTATTCTACTACTTTTTTAATATTTATAATAGTAAATTTATAATAGTACATTTATAATTTATAATAGTACATTTATAATATGGTGCATTCATAATATAGCACATTTATAATATAGTATATCATATGGTAAGAGCTACAATAAGATGTCCATTCAGGGTATGGAACCATATATCCTGGTTCCAGTGTGAGCTCTGCCACTTAATAAATAAGCAACTTCAGCAAGCATAAGAACTTTCAAGTCTTGTAATAAGATATGAATAGTACTAACATCATAAAGTTCTAGTGACGATATTAGTAAAGCACTTATCCATACAAAATGCTTACTAATAAAAGTGTTATTATCATTATAATTGTGAATCAACCATTTCAAGTTCAACATTAGACAGAAAGTTACACGAAGACTTGGCTCTCATCATCCAAGTACTTCAGAACTCAAGTCAACAGGCTCTAGCTTCGGCAGCACATCATTATAGTGAAGCATGGAGGAGACAAGCATGACCTAGCGTAAAGATGCCACAAAATTTCGTGAAGCATTTTATATAGGTCAGACCCTGATGGATTCAACTGCAAAGATGAAACAGAAAACTAGAAATTTCATTGCTTGTCTTAAAGACCATAATATTGAACATCAGATAGAAAACAGAAGAAATTTGATCCACATATACAACAGTGACTGAATAAGCTCTTCAAAAAGTATCTCCAAATTGCTAACTATTCTTTTGAGATTACAAATAAGTAAAGCACAAATGAGTATTTCTTTGGCTTAGTTGTAAATTGTGAATATGGATTAGTATTAAAAAATACAAGGTTTTGGCACTTGATAATATAAAGCTGATGTTGACAAAATAACTTAATAAATTTAAAAGTAAATACTCCTGGTTTTGAAGTTACTATAATGGTTTTGGCAAAAATTCAATTTTTTTGGCCCTGATGATTTTATACAGAAGTTCCTAATGCAATCTGATTTTTAGATCAGGAGTGTTTATATCAAACACAATTGTTCAGTTGAGACAAGTATATTTAGATTTTGACACTAGACACATTTTTTTCTTCCATCATTGTATAAAGAACACAGAATACAAACAAAAATTAATGAAACCAATATAACTGTCCACACAATTATTACTGATCCAAAGACACACCACAGACCAAAAGAAGTTGGAACATGAACACTTAAGGATTATAGCTTCTTGTACTTAGTATAGTATAGTCAGAACCTATACACAATTCTGGAATGTGTAAGGAAATCAAATATTAGTTTTTCAGGAAATAAAACCCCAAAAATTTATCCAACTATTTCTTTTCCTCTAAAAGCAAAGAGTTAAATTAACAGAGGAAAAATACAATATATACAAAGATGTTCACCTTAACTTTGTCCACAATAGCTAAAGTTGGGAAAAATTCAATGCCCAGAAGAGTGAAATTTTTTCACCATGGAAGCTCACAGAACTTCCTATCACCCTGTTCTGATCTACGGTAAAATGGGATACTTGCAAAAGTATCTGCTGGTGCAGGACTACCTAATATTCCACTGTGTTACAAACCTAAAAAGACTGAGCACTTTTATATGTTCTAAATTATCATGCTCAGAACAAGTCTTTGGGACAAGTAGAGACCTTGTTTTCACATATGAGGAAAATAAATTTGCAAAGACTGGATGAGGTTATACAAAGGGCTAATGTCAGGCAGCTGTTTAGTGATGAAGCTAGAATTTCAGCCACATCTGCCAAGCCCAAATACTGCCCCCAGAAAACTTTTAAACTAAATGTTCTTCCTCTTTTTTTTTTTCTCAAACTGCCTTTTTCTGCTCCCTGAGCTACCACTTTCATGTTACTGGTGCCATGCCCTTCCTTTCCACCCCATCAATAACCTTTGGAAATAATTTCTGTATCTTTCCCCTTCTCCATTAATCTCCCACCTCAATAATCCTTATTAGGTCTCTGAAGGGCAACTGCATTTGTTTCATGCCTTGTCTCCTCATCTTGACTATCTCATAATCTTCCCGTGGAGTCTCTCCAATGGCTTGATTCCCCAAACCATGTGAAAGTTGAAGTCCTTCATTTGTTTTCTAAACCTCTCCTTTTTTCCCTTTCTAATTAATCTGGAACAAGTTATCACTTACTGCTTTCCTTTATACATTCTAATAGTCAAGTAAATTTAAAAAGGTGCTCTTTTTTTCCCTACCATCCTAAGTCTTATTCTTTTCATATGCTTGCTGCATTTCTTATTCTAGAGTCCTCCCACATTTTACCTAATTCCTGATCTTCCTAAGTAAATCTAGATATATGGTTGGAGAAAGATTCAAAGGAATTGTAATCAGTCACAATAGATGTCTCAAGAAAGTACATGAATTATGTTTATTTTTAATCTTCTCTTTCTTATGTTCCAAATTGCTCCTGAACATTCCTTTTCATAATTTAAAAACTGCATTAAAAATGCCTGCATGCATGAAAAAACATGAGATACACTCAAAAAGGATCTATCTGCTAAAAGTTACTGACATTTGAAAACATTGTGGATAGAAACAAGCGACTTTCAGTTTTAAGTGAGCTCAGAAAAAGAGAAAGGTTGATTAAAACTGTCTGTCTTTTTCAGAAGGTCTAAATGAACCTAAGGCATGCCTAATGGCACATGCCAATTGAGAAAGATTTGTTCTGGATACCACAATAAGATCATCCTGTTGGGAGGTTTTGGAATGTGAGAAAAGTAATTGGTTTGTTTGCTTGCTGTTGGAAGAATGCAGCATGGAGGGACTTATTATGGCTAGAAGACAGGTTTGAGAAAGAATTTATTCTGAGTATAATGAGTTCATACATAGATTCGGGAGCAATTTAACTGGGATAGATTTGTTTATTCAACTATAAACACAAAATAACCTAATTTGATCTTCACTTTGAAGAGTCAATAGAAAGATGCTAGATTTACTCAGAGAGCAGCCAGAAGATCCAGTAAAATGGAGGTGACAAGGATATTCTCTCTGCTGTTCTCTCTTGAATACAGATCAAAGAACTTTGACTAATTGATACTAGGTTATGTTTAATTACAAAGATGGGATGAGAAACACCAAATCTGTCTTTCAAAAACAAATACTTGTCATTAGATGGCACAAATAAGCTAGAGGAACATACTCAAGTATAAGTTTCTAATGATTAAGGGTCCAGCACACTTCCACTGCACCACTCTGCTAATCTAGTTTCCAATGAATAATCAGAGTAAAGGCCATTCGAGCCTTATTATCAAATTACACTCCCCTAAAATTTTGGGGTAAGGACTGCTACTGTCATTAATTGCTAGGGAGAGAAGATCCTAGCTGTGAAAACCAAAGGTCTTGATTCTTACTTACTGAGGAAAAGTCCTTTCTCTATAAGTATGTATGTAGTATATAACAGAGAATGGATATATTATGGTTATGATTATACTATGAATATTATTATGATTCTGTATTTTCATAAGGTTGTATTTCAAATTTTCATTTACTCTTGCCATTGATACCGGGCTTAGAAAAAGTGGTGGATATCTATTTCTAACCAGATAGTGAGTCAAAAATTAAATGTAAAAGGTAAAATTATGTAATCTCTAAAATAAAATGGGAAAATCTTCATGATTTTCTAGTTGAGAAAAATAAGCAGGATGCACATGATGTTAACTACAACATAGAAAACTGTGAATTTTGTCAAAGTTTAAAACTTTCATCATAAACTATTGAAAAAGTGAAATGGCAAACTAGACATTGGGGAGAATATTTGTAATCTGTCAAAGAATTCATAAATTACAAAAAGGCATTCAATTTCTGAGCCATGCACAAAAGCATGATCAAGTTACAGAATAAAAATGACCAATAAGCATTACAAGGGAAATGCAAACCCAACACACACAGAGATCCTATTATACCAGCCAGGATGACTAAAGCTAAGGTGACAACATGAGCAAAAATGTGGAATAACTGAAATATTAATATACTGCTGATGGGAAGTGTAGAGGGTACAAACTCTCATGTGGAGGGATCTCAGAAAGTCATACGTAATTACTTTGTGATGCCAGAAACTCCATTCTTAGCCATATTCATTCCCAAGAGTAATAAATGTATATTTTACAAAAAGCTTCTAAGAAATCATTCATAGCAGCTTTATTCATATAACCTGAACTGACAGTTCCACAAATGTTTCTCAGCAGGAGAATGAGTAAACAAATAGTGAGTTAGTTCCTACAAAGTCTATGATATAGTAATAAAAAGGAACTATTGACACTACTGTGACTTTAAGACTCTCAGAAACATGTTGAGAAGCCAGACTAGACTATATACCGTATGCTTTAATTCATACAAAGCACAGAAACAAATAAAACCCACCTATGACAATAGAGATCTGAAGAATGGATATATCTAATGGAGTGAGGGGTTCCTTAAAATAAAGGAACTTTTTGTTGTGATGGAAAGGCTCTATATCTGGATTTGGCTGATAGATGTAACAGTGTATATATACTTTCTTATTACACACTATATATACTATATATGCACATTTAACTATATGAAAATTGACCCTCAGTTAAAAATAATGATTAAAAGACTTTAAGTGAACCAAGGATTGTAAAACATGCTAAAACAACTCCCAAGTGCTGTTTTGAGCAAGAATAATAAAGAATAGACCTGCCTCATTATTTGACATATTTCCACCTGCTTGCCATTTCTCCTGTTTCCATCTAGTTGGTAAAGTTAAATGACTTTTACACAATGAAGCAAACATTAGGAAGAGGGAGCGGGAGCTTAAAGGAATAGATGGAGCCCTAGATGAATTGGTCATTAACTTGTTTGATGATCTCGGGCAAGTCTCTTTACCCAACTCTGCTTCCTCACCAGCAATCAGAGGGCCAGACTAGATCATTTCTAAGGTCCCGTCCAGTTCCAACCTTCTGTGTGGAATTCCCATTGTGAGTTCTGCAGCTCAATACAAAGAACAGTACCCAGAGTCTGACGGTGACCTAAGGAAAACATTTGGCACCATCAATAGACCTGAAATCTGGCAGATATTTCAGAATGTCAAGCTGCCAAGAAAAGCTTACCAAGGTCATAAGCCTATTCCACAATGATATATTGGTCATGCTAGTGTTGACAACATCTCATATGATCCCCTCCCAATTGCTGGTGAAGCAAAAGCGAGTTTATGAATGGGATCCAGGGATACCTAATTCTTTGTATGCAACCCTGTTAAGAGATTAGAGAAAAGACTTGGAAACTAATATTAAGATCTGTTCCCAGTCCTTTGGAAAACCTTTTCAACTCATCAGATCAAGCACTCAAGAAGGAAAAACAACCAATGTTCTAAATAAAAGCATTCCTGTGGGCTTAAAAAGTTACAATACCATTAAGCAAACTCCTTTTTGGGGGAAGCTAGCCATGTTTAATTTCCAATAACAGTAATAGATTTAAGTCCTAATTAATCAGCTGAAGATGCGAATTCTTCTCATTAGCCAGACTATAACTTATTCTACAGATTCAAGAAGGGGTAGCTTGCCCATCTCCTGAAATTATATGAACCCAGTGAAAAAGTACACTGAGTTCTGCAGAAAAGATGCTAATTCATTCGGTCCCCAAAGGTATTATTTAGTACATTGCAATAATTAATTGTACTTGGGTAGCCTACATGATTTATCACTCAGCTCCCAAAGCCCTTTTAGTCCAGAGAATAACAGGACCATCTCCTTCGTAAGGCATTCATGGTTCATGACTAAAGAATAAAGAACATTTTTAAAGCAAGTCCAAAAGTGATTTCATAAAGGAAAAAAAAAAACTGGATTTCATATTTTCCTGCTAATCACATACATTCATCCTGGAGGCATTTTAAATGGAATAAACAAATACATACATCATTTTCTGCAAGTGTTGTTTGTCTATTCATTTGTTTGTTTTTATGGTGAAAATAGCTTTCATTTCCTGAGTATACCCTAGGTTCCCACTAATAAAAAGGACTCCAACAATTGAAGAATGAAAAAAAATATTTGATCATATTTCAATCTTGTGGTGTGGAAATGATGGAGAGGCACAAAATTAGATCAAAACATGACAAGCAAATCTGTTGGTTCTTGAAGCAGAGAACAACTCAAATTATTTACCATTCAGTGCAATTTTTAAACAATGGAAATTATTAATATGAAGAAGTTTTCTGGGTCCATTATATGTTGAACCTCAAAAAAGAGGAATTGCCACCAAATAAAATATTCCAATTTTAGAGACTACAGTATGAAAGCTTATGAAGCACCTTAGGAAGATGAACTGTTTTTAAGTCCATCTTAGTTTGTTCTCTTTGTGTTACATGGAGTTTCCCTGAAACAACTTCAGAGACATTTTCATATATATGTCTCTTTATTCAAAAAACATGTCTAAAAACCTTACACAAGCAGGAACTCATTCAAAGCAAATTTCTTAAGGACTGTTTTGTTGTTCTTTTCCCCATTCTGAAGACTGTGGGCAGTGGAAGGAAAATCTGGGTTACTTCAGCATTTAAGTGAGGTTCAAAAGCATTCTTAACACTCTCTTCCAATTGTATGCATGTGTAGAAGGAAGTTTAGTGTAATTTCTTTCAAAGACTTGAATGTTCTTTTCAGAAGGTTATAAGTTTCTCTAGAGAATCAGGGTTTGTAAGAGAATAGACACAATACATTCTAGGAAAATGAATGGGGCACTTGAAGGATACCATTGGCATCACAGTCCATTAGGGTTCCCTGACTGCCCCAGTTATGACTTATTAGTAGATGAGACCCTAGAAGAACCAGGAAAGTAGAATACATCATGGAGTTTTCATGTACAGTTTATTGTCATTATTGGTGGATTCCACATTTTCAAATCTGCCAACTAACTTCAATGTACTTATAACATTGACACCAGTACTTTTGAAAATTCACTCTCCTTCATGAATATACATAAAGCAGAGTTCATGCGAGCTCCTCCTCCCCCCATACACACCACAGGAACAGTGCCAGCTGAGGTCAACCAGGCAACAATCTTCCTTCTTATTTCAGATCTCAAAATATAAACAAATACATTTTTCATGATCTAGTTCATGCCACTGTTTTACATTTTTGTGCTTTTTTGTGAATGAGTTTGCTCTTTATTGCACTCTGAACATATGAAGTATTGTATGGTATTCCTAAGCAAGAGGAGGCTATTGAGGTATTGAGGGTTTTACAGAGAAAACATATGTTAAATAAGTTTTATTTGAGAGGACTTGTAGGACTGTTGATAGTGAGCTCAATTTTGGTGAACCTAAAATTACTTCTTGAAAGGTGTCATTAAACAGAAATACACATAATGGAAGGATATATATATATATATATATCAGACATATAATGTGTATATATATAAAAGTATATATATATATATAGAGAGAGAGAGAGAGTTTGCTGAAAATGCTGTTACCAAAGCATGCAGGAACCTAACCTATGTTTCTCCTAGTAGCATGATTCAGTATTCACTAATTCAGTGTCTGCAAAGATTTATGGAATACAACCAAAGAGAACAGGACTGACTGCAAATGTATCTATTACAATAAAAATAAGTTTGAAATCTATTATTTTATCTACAAGGATCATTCAACAGTTGATATATTTTGATAGACTTTATTTCATGTTTTATTTCTTTACTGCACAGAATATTATATTCATAGTGGAAAGAATTCAAAATGAAGAAAAAAACAACAAAATAATGGAAAATTTCTCATAATGCTACTACTCAGAAAAATTACTAGCAATTACTGTCAGACACCACGTTAGTCAAGTGGTCAAGAGCAATACACATTGATATCATGTGCCCTGACATGGTGCAAAATGATGGCATGTTGCCTCTATGGTATCCATCTCAATAATGACTTCATTATAGACTTGACAAAATAGCCAAGAAACTCAAATTAAGGGAAATACTACAATATAAGTGATCAATTGTCTTGGAAAGTGTCAAGGTCAAGAGATACAACAAAGACCGAGACTGTCATAGATTGCAGAGGATGAAAGAAATATGACAACTAAATTCTGGATTGACTTTTGGACCAGAATAACAAAAATTACTTGGAAAACTGGTGAATTCTAAATAAACTATAAAGTTTAACTAATATTATTGTACCATGGTTAATAACTTACCTTTGATAAGTTTTGTGTGATTAGAAATGTTAACCTAAGAAGCTGCTGAAAGGTATTCAGAAACTTTCTTTTTTTAAATTCTCCTATAATAAATCTGTTTTTAAAGCATTTATTTTTATTTTTATTGGTTATATATATTTTCTTACATCACTATATACAATACCAAATTTCTCCCACCACCGTGTCACCTGTGAACCATCATGATCCTTTGTGCTCTTCCCTACCCTGATTTACCCTCATTCCCTTCCTCTCCTTGCTGTATGCACCTAGTTCTGTTGTTAGTTTTAACTTTCACTTGTCCTTTTGTTTTTTGTATAACCCACATATAAGTGAAATCATCCACGTTTTTATCTTTTTCTTTCTGACTTATTCAGCTAGCATGATTCCTTCTAGTTCCACCCATGTTGCTATAAATAACGTGAGTTTGCCTTTTTTGAATACTGGATAGTATTCCATCCTGTAAATATACAACTTTTTGAGCCATTTGTCTGTTTGGGGGCATTTGGGTTGTTCCCATATCCTGGTTATTGTAAATAGTACTGCAGTAAACATAGGAATACAGGTTTCCTTTTGAATTAGTGTTTTTGTATCCTTTGAGTAGATTTCCAGAATTGGAATCACTAGATCAAATCACTAGAAGCTCCACTTCTAATAATTTGAGGGTCCTCCACACAGTTTTCCATTGAGGTTGGACCAGTTTGCATTCTTACCAGCAATGTAAAAGTGTTCCTTTTTCTCCACATTCTCACCAGCATTTGTTGACTGTGTGGTTTTTTTTTTTATTTGCCATTTTTACTGGTGTAAGATGGTATCTCATTGTGGTTTTGATTTACATCTCCCTGATTATAAATGATGTTGAGCATTTTTATATATGCCTGTTGACCATTTTTATGGTCTTTTAAACATATGCCTGTTGACCATTTGTATGGTCTTCTAAACAACAGTATTTTAAACTATTCTGCCCATTTTTGAACAGGAATTTTTGCTTTGTTTTGTTGTCATATGAGCTCTTTACAGAGCTTTGATATTAAAATTCTATCAGTTGTTTGGAGTGCAAAAAATATTTCCCATTTGGTTGGGTGTCCATTTGCTTATTGTCTATTTTGCTGTATAGAAATTTTTAAGATGTAGTCCCAGTTGTTTATATTTCTCATCATTTTCTTTGCTTCCATAGATGTGCCCTGAAACATGTTTCTACAGTATAAGCTATGGAGTATCTTTGTTTTTTTTTTTTTAATTTATTTATCTATATTTCATATCATTTCAATCCCTGGGGGTCACCCACCTCCTCCCCCTCCCACCCGCTCCAGCTGGTCCCCATTCGCTATGGAGTATCTTGCCTATGTTTTCTTCTATATATTTTATAATTTTAGGTCTTAGGTCCAAGTATTTTATCCATTTTGAGTTGGTTTGTGCATGGTATGAGGGAGTATTCTAGATTCATTCTTTTACATGTAACAGTCCAGTTTTCCCAACACCACTTATTAAAGAGACTATCCTTGTTCCAATGTATGTTTTTTGCCCCTTTGTCATAGATTAGTTGACCATGCATCTGTGACTTTATTTCTGGGCTTTCAATTTTGTTACATTGGTCTGTATGTCTGTTTTAAGTTAAAACAGTACCATGCTGTTTTAATTATTATGGCCTTGTAGTATAATTAAAAGTCTGGGCATGTAATTCCTCCATTCTTTTGGTCAGGAGGGCATTGACTGAGGTTATTTGTTATTCCATATGAATTTCAGTAATATTTGCCTTATTTCTTTAAACAATGCAAAACTAAGACTACAAACCATTAAGCACGATACACTGTTTCTCAGGAACACAGTCCCTCATCTGACAACTGGACATCAACACAGAAAAAGAAGAGACCAATGAACTCTACATAAACCAAAAAAGAGCAATGAGAGAGGAGATTGAGTCAACACAAGAGGTGTTGGGGGGGAGGGGGAGACACCCCAGTAACTATTTACCTATGTAAGAAATTAAAAGAATTTAATTTTTAAAAAGTTTCAGTATAAATTCAATGAACTCAAACAAACAAACAAACAATGCCATTGAAATGTCTATTAGGATTGCAGTGAATCTGTAGAGTGCTTTTTGGAAGGATGGCCATTCTCCTGTAAATCCATTTTTTAAAAAGTCTCAAAATAAAAGTAATTAATTCAATTTGATTGAATATTCACATACTTTCATGTGTGCTTTCTTGATATTTAACCAAGAAAATACAATCTATTTAAAAATTATACTTTACCTTCAATATTTTAAACATTCAAAATTTTAAGTTTCTTTTGATGATAGAAAAACTCTTTTCCTGCCATCAAATGTATAAAAATAGAATCTGCACATAGGTGAACTGTTAGTTAATGTCATGTTAAGATCACCCTGTAGAAATTTGGGCTCAGAAAACTGGTACTGCAAAATGCTAACATTATGGCTAGTAGTGAAGTCTTTGAACTCTAACTCAGAAGCTGCACATCTTCTATCAGCATCTACGAAACTGCCACGTCTCACTTGTCAGTGTACAAGCAAGTCATGAACTTCAGAGTTCTGGACATATTCAGGTCTACCTTTTTTAACACACACACACACACACACACACAAAGTAACACAAGTGTTGAAAAATCAAATGTTTAAAGATTCTTGGTAAGTGATGCAGCTAAAGCAGGCCAGATGGAGACAGTGTTAAAGAGGAGAGTACATTCCTTGTTTAAAGGCACAGTTGCCATGACAACTGATTATTAGGAGCCCAGTGCTGTCAGGTACCCTCACTTTTGTAAGAAGCTAAATTTTTTTATATATAGGTGACAACTAAATTCTGCATGTTTGGTCTATTGATTGAACAATTCTAAAGCATGTTAAGGACTAATGAAAGTATGTCTATGGATCACTACTGTTAACAAAATTTGCTACCTAGGTGTGTTACTTGTTACATGCCAAAAGACAAGGTCTAGCTTCTCCTGTTTATGGACTGCACTAAGCAATTAATTTAAAATCATTCACCATTTTCCCTCATTTCAAATCAGTTCTATATTTGTAGATACCATACAGTGGGTGATTTCACAATGTTCATTAGACTCACACAAACTGAGCAACTATGGTAAGAAAAAATAACAGGAACCTACAGGACAACAGAAAATTTCAGGAAATAGAAATTAAGAATAAAAATTCAGTATCTAACTTACTTTTTGCCTACATGATCTGTCTGCAGAAAGATGCCTGCAGTTTCAGGGGAAATGAAACATTGTATTTTGTTTATTGGTTATTCAATCAGATACGCACTGCTGAGTCTTTAACATTGTATTTTAGCTGCTCTGCATTTTCTGGCTAAAGATAAAGAAAAAGTATATTAAAATAAGATGCTGGTAAGAACATCAAAGATTGAAAATTTGGGCTGTTCCATTTTATAGTATAAAAATGCTTGATGCTAGAATTTTCTCACAATTTGGATTTTTTAGTGATGTTTTTATATAATATCCTCCCATAACACTATAGAAATATTGTCTGAGAATTTCATAGAAACTAGTCCAGAAGCAATCTGTAAGCTTTAAGGGATGATATAATACCATTCTCAATTATTACTTATTTCTAAAGTTTTAGCACCAAAAGTGATGATTTAAAAGCAATGACAAATATGTGGAAAGACATGGGAACTACACACTTTAAAATGTATGCTACTTTAGCCAAATTATTCATTTCCAAAGAAACCAAGATGCAGCTTTTAGAAGAATCATGATCTAGTGGTGCAACAGAATGTGACAGACAAATGCAAATGTCTCTGTGATTTCTGAAGTGTGTGCTGTGCCCCCTTCAACCACAAAAGTTGCTTTTCCACCCCATGAAATAAATGCTCTCCTGACTCTGCCCTAGTGGGAGCCAGTCTTCATAAAATATCTCAGAACAGTTGCCACTGCCTTAGGATATTTTTCCAATTCCATCACCTGTTCAATTCCCTTCCTGTTTCCACTCTGTTGGTACAGTGTTTGCAACATTCACCACAGTAGTGTTAACTATGGTATGTCTATATTCTCAAAAGACAGAAAGATCCAAGACAACAGACACTATTTCTTTTGTTTCCCCACTGAATTCCCAGTTTTTAGTGTTCTTTACATAAAGTACTCTACCCAAAACTGTTATTATGTGAATAAATGAAATTCAAATCCTAAGATGCTAAACCTACATCACCTTACCAACTAACCCCTAGACAAATCACTTAGTTTCTTATCTGAAAATGATGAGCACAACCATAGATCTGTTTTGATTAACATAAAATTTGAAAAACTCTTGACAACTGTTGTTTTGTCTCATGGTAGTTTTTTAAATTTTATTTTGTTCTGGTTATTTTCAACATACTCCCAATCCATGTGGAGGATCATTGGCAACTAATAAAATACAATTCATATGTTTATAAGTGTACAATTCGATGGGTTTTGTATATTCATAATTGCATGACCATCACTATAATTTGAAAAACTTTTTATCACTCAATCCTATTTTCTCTCCTGTTAGAGTAGCCATTCCAGCTTTCTTGTGGTTGCATTTGCAGGATAAATCTTTTCCCATCCATTACATTTATTGGTATTTTTAAATTTAAAGTGTTTTTCCTGTAGACATCACATAGTTGAATCTTAATACAATTAATTTTTAACTCCTTTATAACAATAGTTTTGAGATCAGAACTTTCCTGGTTTTCTCTGGTAAACTCTCTGGGTTAGTTTACATCTCTAATGAAACTACCAGTCTCCTCTAAGTGTTTTTCACCACAACCATTGTATCTGAGAATGTTATTAGGCTACAACTTTTCCACACTCTGTTGCAAATAAAGTCAGTTCCTTTGGGAACAGCTTAGAGGCTCTTTGCTTTATGACATGTTTTTCTCCCATGCAAAAATATCCAAGTCACAGCTCTGGATCTGGGGGCAGAAAAATGGCACACTTCTAAGGGACTCCCTCATTTATGTAGTAGGAACTCATGGGAGGGGGTGAAACCTATTTTCTCAGCTTACTTTTCTCACCATGCTATCTCCATCTTACAAACAAGCTGGAAGAGTGGTGGGTCGCACTTTTTCTTTTCTTTTCTTTTCTTTTCTTTTCTTTCTTTCTTTCTTTCTTTCTTTCTTTTCCTTTTTTCCTTTCTTTCTTTCTTTCAACCAGATATGGCTATCTGAGTAGGGGGTAGTGGAGGTAGGGAGCCCAAATGTTTTCTGGGACCTTGGTCTCTACAGTGTTAAGGAGCTGGGGAGAAGATAAGAAATACTGATGCTATGCCTTTCCTAAGAATATACTATAGCCCTCAACTGTGAGTTTGAGGAAAAGGGAATCCTGTGTTCTTGGCCACATCCATTTGAAGTGGATTTCCCCCACACTGGGATCCAAGGAAATGGTTGTGGTTCAGATGCCACAGACTTGCTATTCTTATTGAGTTTTAGATTTTCTTGAATAAATATTACTTTATGCCCTTGGGATCATTTCAAGAGCTCTTAATTGGTTGTAATGTTTTTATATAATTTTTATAAGTTTCCCTGGGAGCAAATCTAGGAGCTCGTTCTACTGCCCTTACAAAAGTAGAACTTGCAGTGAGCATTTTTTGTGACTCATAATGTCTGTGGTTCTCACTGTCACTGTTTTGTACCATCAGCACATAATGTTAACCAACTTACTTTAAATACTAAGAATATTTTTTCTCTTCATATTGGTCTCCATGGATATTTTTATACCATATGTATTTGTAAAATGAACACTATCCAGACATTAAAATCTTGGATAATTTTTTCAATACATCAAATATATAGATTGATACTTTCTTGGAACATGTTATCCTATAAATTAATGCAATAGTAATGACTATACTTTCATGGTAGCTTATATACTTGAAATAACATGGCAAAAATAAATAACTATGGTAAAAATCATGTTAGGAATTAACAGATTTACACCTTCATATAGCCTGTCTTTGTTGCACACATGACTTGTTTTAATTTTTTAAATGCATTTGCATTCCATATTTAAATTTTTTACACAAATTCTTGATAGCAAGTATGTCAGCTTAATAGCAAGCTTTATAAGGAAGGGAAAGAAATCCATTTTATACTCTTGTTTCCAATCAAAATTTTAGTTTTGAAGTAAGTGATCTCAGAATTATTTTGTGAAATTTTACTGCATAAAATATTGAGGAATCAGGTTTTTTTAAACCCTGCAAAGCTGGGTCCCAGACAAGTAAAAATTATCTACAATTTTACTTGTTTATCTTTGACTTTTGATGTTACCTTTCTTTTGGAAAGAATGTAGTTGTTGGTTGTTGGTTTGAGGTTGGTTGTTGGTTTGAGGTTGTTAGATTTTGCTTTTGTTTTGTTTTGGCTTGGTGATTTTATTTCTTATATTGTTGTCACTCTAATTGAAGAATATGTTTATCTTGAATTGATTAATCTTACCCAATTTTAAGATTTCTTCCAAATTCCTATTTTTAATAAGTGGTACATTTACAGTTTTAAGAGGACTTTACCTTATATAAAATCATGGATTAGAAGAATTAACATCATCAAAATGGTCATCCTTCCAAAAGCAATCTACAGATTCAATGTAACCCCTATAAAAATCCCAATAGCATTCTTTAAAGAGATAGAACAAAAATTACTAAAATTCATTTGGAATAACAAAGGAGCTCTAATATCAGAATGCCTCCTGGCCAGAAAAAGAGAGAATGGAGGTTTAAATATTCTAGACTTCAAATTATACTACAAAGTCATAAAAATAAAAGCAGCGTGGTACTGGTATAACAACAGAGAATGTGGCCAAAGAAACAGAATTGAGTGCCCTGAAATAAAACTACACATATATTGTCAACTAATCTTTGATAAAGAAGTGAAAAGCCTATATTGAAACAAAGACAGTCTCTTCAACAAATGGTGCTGGGAAAACTGGACCATGTCATGCAAAAAAATGAACAAAGACAACACGCTTACACCATGTACAAAAACTAACTTAAAATGGATAAAAGACTTGGATGTAAGACCTGAAACCATAAAATGCATAGAGGAAAATGTAGGCAAAATCTTCCACAAATTAAAATTCAGAAATCCCTTTCTAGACATGTCTACATATGGCAAAAAAAAAAAAAAGAAGGAAAATATAAACAGATGGGACTACATCAAACTAAAAAGCTTCTTTATAGCAAAAGAGACAACACACAAAACAAAAAGAAGCCCAATGGAACGGGACAAAATTTTGGCCCTCCACAAGAGTGATAAGGGTTTAATAATGAAAATCCACAAGTAACTCACACAACTAAACAAAAACAAAACAAGAAGCCCAATCAAAAAATGGGGAGAACTAAAGAGACACTTCTCCAAAGAGGAAATACAAATGGCCATCAGGCACATGAAAAATTGCTTAATATAACATCACTAGCAACCAGGGAAATGCAAATCAAAACCACAATGAGATGCCACCTTACACCAGTAAGAATGGCCCACATTTAAAAAAAATGGGCAACAACAAGTGTTGGCATGGATGCAGAGAGAAAGGTACACTTTTACACTGCTGTTGGGAACGTAAACTGGTCCAGCCACTATGGAAAGCAGTGTGGAGGACCCTCAAACTAATGAAAATGGGACTACCATTTGACCCAGCAATCACTCTTCTGGGAATCTCCCCAAAGAGACCTCAGTGTGGGTACAAAGGGACACCTGTGCTTGCATGTTTACTGCAGCACTATTTATAATTGCAAGGACATGGAAACAAGCCAAATGTCCCAAAACAGACAAATGGATGAAAAAGATGTGGTATATATACACAATGGAATATTACTCATCAATTAAAAATGATCCAAATTTGATGATTTTATGGTAACATGGATGTACCTAGAAGAAATCATATTAGCAAAACAAGTCAGAAGGAAAAAGACAGAAACCAAATGGTTTCACTAATATATGGACAAACAAATGAAAACACACAACTGGGGCAAGGGGACCAGCTGGAGTGGCCAGGGAGGGGAGGTGGTGGGTGACCCTCAGGGATTACAATGATGTGAAATATATGTATATATAGATAAATTATTTAAAACAAAAAATATAACATGTATAAATAAAAGGAGACAGAAATGTGATATGTATAAACAAAACAATATACAAATGTAGAAATAAAAAAGCCAAAAAATCATAGTGTTAAAAAAAAATGAGCAAAAGAGTTAAGTAGATAAGTCAAAAGGAAAAAGAGAGATATAGATAATAATATGATCATATGAATATGCTCACTATCACTAGCCAGAGGGTAAATGCACGTTAAAAGCCACAATGAAATACACACCTCAGCTTTGTGCAGTGGCAGTATCGTAGCCAATGAGGTTTATCCGAGGCGCGATTATTGCTAATTGAAATACACACCTCAGAAATGGTTAGAATAGAAGAGACTGACAACATAAGATGCTGGCTATGATATGAAATCGTCAGAATCCTTATATGTTACAAGTGGACATAAAATTAATTTTTACATTGTTAACTTGAAAATATATAAACATCTATTTAGCACAAATTCTGTATCAGTGAATATGACTCATTCTATATTTGACCCACATCCCAGGAAGTCCCTCCAACCAAAAACTTGAAAAGCATAGTGTTCAACTCATCCATTTCCTTTCTTTCAGGGATTTTAGTCCCTTGCTACCTATTGCCCAATATCTTAAATGGTTCAATTATATTTTTTTTAGTATTCTAGTGATTTATTATAAAGTATTGTGGATATTAGTTGCCCCCTTAGACCTGAAGCAGAAATTCTTTGAATTGTGCTTTAAGATGAATGTACATCATAACCAAGCAGGGCCTAGTAAACCAGATAAGCTATCTGGATTTCACTCTGAGCCACAGAAAACTTTTAGGTAGTGATGAGACATACTATTTCTCTTTCTAAACATAACTTGTTTAATAAAGAATTAGAGGTAAGCATGGAAGCAAGAAGATAGTTAGAAGGCTCTTTCAATATTCCACATCCAATACTGTAATTGTAATAACTTAGACTTCCTCACAGTAGTGGTAATGAAGAGAAGTGATGATAACTGGGAACTATTTTGTAATAATTTGGATATAAGGAGTAAGGGAAAGGGAGAAATCCAGAATGGTTCTTAGGTTTTTGTTGCCCAACTAAATGGAAGGTGCTGCCACTGAATGAAATATTTATATAAACTTGCGTTTTTGAGCATTCAGATAGTAATTAGGTCTGCAGTAACAAAGTACCACAGAAAGGGTGGCTTAAACAATAGAAGTATATTGTCTCTATTGTGGAAGTGAAAAATCACAAAATCTAGGTGACAACAGTATGTATTCTTTGGAGAGCAATAAGAGGGACTATACTCCCAAACTTATAGTCATCTCCCTCAATCTCTTCATATCATCTTCCCTACACTTAGGTTGGTGTCCAAATTTTCCCATTCCATAAAAAACTAGTAATGTCCTCATTGTAGTAATCTCATTTTAATTGAGTACATCTATAAATATCTCATCTCCAAACTGGGAAATGTTCTGAACTATTGGATGTTAGGACTCAAAATGTGAATCTGGGGTGCTGGGGGACACAGTTCAATGTACAACAATAGAAAAGTCTGAAAGAAAAGTGAAGGAAAAGCTAAAGCTTTTTAAATCAATGACACATTTATAAGATTTTCAAATATAGGCACAGAGATGGAAATGCAAGTATTATTCCAAAGTCTGCACAGTTTACAGTATAATATATACCTTAATATTAATAAAGACACAAAAATTTTATGAGTGACCTAACTAGCATATGATGGTGTGACATTTTTAAATTAAAAAGTACAAAGTATATGTATATTAACAGACAAATATAGTTGGGTAACTATTGGTGCTTCTTTAGTAAAATTAGATTTCCTAAAGTACATTTTAAAAATCATCTCAGTAAGAGGTTTGTACTGGGAAGTATAAAGAATCAAGATTGTATAGTTGGGATGGAGACAGGAAAATGATCTTGAATGCAAAAGGAAAAATATATATATATATATAATAGCAAATAAGGAATTGTTTTAGCTTTATAAACAGTCTTGAAATAATGTATAAACTCAAATAGAAAAAATCTTTCATGTTTGGTAGTATTAATACATGGGAAATGAACAATATTCAGGGAGACCACACAAGTAAAAATGTCACTAAAGGAAAATGTGTCTCCCAATATTCAAAGAGGTAGTGGTAGGTCTTTGATTAAAAAAAAAAAGTGATGATTAGCCCTATAAATTTTCCTTATATAATGGGGTTATAATATGAATGATCTTGAAAGCAGAATATATTCTAATATGTTTTACACATGTTCTAATTTTTAAGTTATTATAGATAACTTTGTGTAGCTTGAATGCCTCATAATCATAATCATCAGGTTGATATTCACTGGAACAAAAATCTTGTGAAATCTCCCACTTTAAAGAAAAAGGAAGCAAGAAAGGAAAAGATAAACTCATCCCCAAATCAAACACAGAATTAGGTCTCTAAAATGCCAAGATAGAGCCTTATGTTTAAGATTCACATTCTGGGGTTTAGACTGCCCAGAGATTATTTCCCATTAGGTTCTTAAGCAATTTATAGTAAGCACACTTTTTTGAAAATTTATAATTATGGTTTTGTATAGTGAACTCTGTATGTCTCGCAGTCTATTTATTTATTTTAAGAATACTGAAGTATTTGTGGTTCTTTACTCAAAGATCCAACTTTGGAAAATAAGAAGATCCAGTCACATTTTACGTTGGAAAGATTCCAGACTCAAACTCCTTCATTACATCCACGAGTACTCAAATGATCTCCCTCCCAAAGCAGATGAGCATTGTCCTTCCAGTGTTTGGAACTGAGGAAGAGAAAGTGCTAGAAACTTAAGGGATAAGTGTGGGTAGGCAAGGGATCTAAGGATAAATAGAATTTCTGACAACTATACTTAGTATAAAACGAAGAGACTGAAGACAAAACATGGGTTTTCTGTTATGTAAACAGACATTTTTCAAACTTCTTCCAACCCAAATTTATCTTTTGAATATATACTTTTATTTCAATGAGGAATGTTCCTAAAAAATAACTGATGGTTAACAAGAAAAATATCATATGTATATTTTTAAGGTTAACATTTGCGACTTCAAATATTTAAGGTGGTGTTAGCATAGATTTTAGAATTTTCAGGGAACAAACAAAAAACATGTTAATGATCCATTTGGAGTTGCCAGTTCTTCCTTGACAAGAGTTTAGGATATATCTAATTGGGAATGATGACTAGCTGTCTCTCCAATATCTATCACCAATATCAGTATTTCTTGGGTGATAATATTCTAAGTCTTGCAGTTAAGGATGGCTTTGTGACCAACTTCTGATCAATAAGATGTAAGTAAGAGCTTTACCTTCATCTTGTAAGAAAACCCCTGTTAAGGACAACAGGTAACTGGTACCTGGGTACCTGGTCATTTTTTATCCTACTCACCACCTTCTGGTTGACTGGAAAGTTGAAATGCCATGAATTGTTAGGTACCTTAAAAATGGAACCCACACTTCAAAAACATGGTAGGTAAGACAGGAGACTTTGCAGTCTGTGAATTATCTTACTGACATGAAACTGCTTCAGAATTATTTTCCTTGAGTGAGTACTAATCTCTAAATTTAGAGATTAGTCAGTTTTCAAAATTACTCTTATAATGTAGTGGAATATAATCCTGATACAAAATAATTAAAACTTTTTCATGAAATAATCACAAGGAGAGTGGAGTAAGAGGCAAATAATATTACAAACATTCTATCTCACCAATGATAATGATTTAAAGATTTAACAAAAGCCCATATTATTATAACTTGTATTATTTCTAGGATTTATTCCTGTGCTTTATTGTCAAGCATTTATTTAATCTCCTTAAACTTCCTTAGAGGAATAATTCTTATTCTTCAGAAACATTACTATTATACCTGTTTTCAACACAATTAAAAGTTAAACGTAGGAAAAGAAATTATTCAAAAATTTTGCATTGAGCATAAAATAATTTTTCTTCTCCTTGTTTTCTTATTGTTTGGGGATGATAATACTTGCTATTTTGTTTGGAGAACATTTGAACAACTAGCCCTCTCAAGTTAGAAAATTTTAAATTTAAACTTCTTAACAGACTTTACTTAAGAAAAATATTACCATTTTCTTTACCAGAATATATCCAGAACACAGTTTTAGTCAGATCACAGTTTTAGCCAATAATTTTTGGGAATGAATAATTCAGTTAGATTTTCTTTATCCACATATGATTTACTTCTTAAATTTCCT
Organism: Uropsilus gracilis; assembly: GCA_004024945.1. NCBI lineage: Eukaryota > Metazoa > Chordata > Mammalia > Eulipotyphla > Talpidae > Uropsilus > Uropsilus gracilis. Next base: position 29,724 of record PVHY01005240.1, read on the forward strand.
TTGCCCTCAAAGTAAAACCTGGAATAATGTTCAGGAACTACAAATATCTGCTATATTCATAGGAGAAGTAAAAATAAGTCTGTGATCCTCAGTGACATATGTTTTGCTTTAAGGCACATGAATTAAATGTTTGCAAACAATTTTGAATACATAAAAGTCATCAGGGAATGAAACAATGTAATAAACACTGTAAAACCATATATACCCTAAGGCTGGAGTACTTTTAGTTTTTCCTTTTTGATACTACAGCAGGAAGATTTGATGTAGGAGGTGAGTCTTTTGCTTTTGGTTGTTGTTTTTTTTCTTGCTAAGTTCTCACAAGTGGTTTATTTTCTAACATGTACATCCTCTTTCTCACCACAAAGAGTCTCAATCAGTGTCTTCTAACAGCTTGAAGAAATTACCTTCTCTGCTGCATTCAATTCAAAATCTTCCTCTTTCTTCCTCTTTTCTATTTAAAGTCATGTGTTATAAAATTGCCAACTGCTAATGAGGGATAAGTACCTTGCCAACCTTTTAAGGTCTAAAAATTGGTTGAAGTCATTTGAGTTTAGATTGTTCCTCACATCATCATGAACCCACACAGAAGCCCATCCCATTAGTGTTGCTTCCCACTTGCTGACCTCTCTACTGTGCTTTCTTTTTGTTATGTGCCCTAGACTCAAACTATTTTCTCATGTTCTACTTCAAAGCTATTTTAAAAATGACTTAATGTGATAAAAAAGTGAATTGCAAAAGCAACTCATGCACCTCAACCTCACATGTATTATACAGATTGCATAATTAAATTTTAACTTTATTATCTACCCCTTGATCCAAAATGTAAATGATCCACAATGCTATATAATCCAGTTATAGAGGAGTTGTTTTTATAACATTCTATGACAGTCAATATTTCTACTACAAATTAGTTTGTATTATATCAACACTCAAAAACAAAATTCAAAGATAGAGTTAATGCTATAATCTTTAAAAATAAGTTCACATACTAAAAAAAATTTAGGTAAAAAACACAAGACACAAAGCTGAATAAAATGTATGGACCAGATTGCTTTTAATACATCATTTGTAAAAATGGTGACAGGACATGCCTTTCCTCTTGACTACTTCTAGCTAATATCCTACCATTTGACTTTCAATTTGGGAGTCACTCAGTCATGCCAAACTCACCCTGTGCACAGGAAATTTCCATGTTTTTATTATATTTCTTTTTTCTTCTTCACTTTCAGATGCTCATTTGCCAATCTAGAAGAACCCAGAGAATATGGATGCTTTTCTTCACTCCCCAACAACAGTAAGAGATGAAGCTATTGTATTGTAAAGTGATAACACTGAAAAAGTAAGAAAGAAAAGAACTCATCTAAATAATTTTGGATGGCTGTATCTTGACTATTACTATAATAGCAAAAAAGAAAAAAAGAAATATTTTCTCTGGTCAAGTATGCCTGAGTGAATGTGATGCAAGCAGAAGGTTTATAAATGCTAACCTTTGAGAATTTGCCCTCATGGAGCTTTCTGTAACGCTAAGACCAGTTTATGCAGTTTTCATAAGCGAAGTTTCTCACAGCATCTGTAAATCACAAGTCACACAGTTTAAGCTTGAGTATCAGCTAATCAGATCAAAATATTATATGAGTTCAATATTTATGGGAAATAGCCTGTCATAACCTACATAACCTTCGTATGCGGTCATATGAAGTAGACAATGGTTAAGTACTCCTAAATCAACCAGCAAGCCAGTCGCCAACCATATGAAAGAGGTAAGTCAAGATCAGCCCAAAACAGAATTACCATCATCTGAGTCACATAATTATGAATTAAAATGACTTTTTAAAAGCCATTGGATTTGGGGTATGGTTTATTGCAAAGCAAGGAAAGTAACATAGAGATAATAAGATGACAAAGATTGATCTTTTCCTTTAAAAAAGCCTTCTAAGTTGTCTAAATGCAGAGTGTTCTTTTATAAACATAAAATACTTGTAAAAGATACAAAACAGAAAAGTAACTGAAAAAAATGAAAAAAATTAGCTATAATCCTCTTGGATAAACTTAAATTATCAGTTTTCCTTATAGAAATAGTTAAATAGTGTCATCTCTGGGAATGCCTTTAATGAAACTATTATTTATTCTTTTGTTGTTGTTATATTGCCATGACTCATTTTATCATACTCTGTGGTTTAGGTATCATTGCCCAATGCCTACTGTCTTTTAATTACCAGTTCCAAAGCAGAGAGAAACATACAACTTGAAGTCACCATTTAAAATTCTGATAATATTCATAAAGTAGGAAATGATTAACCTATTATCTCCTCCTTAGCAAACAAATATTTCTAGAAATATTTCATTTAGTTACAGAATTTTTCCAAGAAAAGACCATCAGGATATGTATTGTCATGTCATCTTTGCCATGTGTTATATGATAGTTTTTATAGGAGTTGAATTTGACTCATGATTACTGCCAAATATCCAATAATATAGAATATAGCCTATGTGATATGTATGTTAAATAATGGTCCCCTATCTATAAAGTTCAGGGGATAAGAAAAAAATACTTTAAAAAATATTTAAATGAGAGTTAATATTTTGGAACACTTCAAATAATTCATCATAAATTCAATATTTACTTGATAGAGATACTTAAAAATATTATAAGCTAGTTGACAAATAACTATGTATAATATTGGGAAGTGAATATATATTAGATGTGAAAGAAGAATGATGGGAAAATACATTTTTAAAAGAACCAAATAAGACAATGTGAAGGTTAACTTTATGAATAAAATGGAGTCATAGGTACCCAAGTTAAACATAGTTTCTGTGCATTTCTGGATAAAATTAACATTTGAATCAGTGGACTCAGTTCACTGTCCTCTCTAATGCAGTTGGGTAGCATTCAATCCTTCTAGAACCTGAATGGAATAAAAAAGGAAGGATTACACCCTCCCTTTTTGTCTGCCTCTCTCAATGATATACTCTCTCCCTCACATTCACTCCCAACTTTTCCATCTCTGTCACTGTAGCAGAATAATTTATTGTTCTACTCTTGCCTCATTTCTCCGTAGCAGTTAGATATCCTGACTTTAGAGCTCAGTGCATGTAAGACATTTGCTTATGTTAGGTTTTGTGCTTTTCTGAAAAATTATATTTCCTCTGTTTTTTCTCAATAAACTCCCTTAAGGCTTCCTTTTCTTTTAGACCTGTTCCAGCTGTTCCCCAGGACTGAAAGTCTCTAGAGAAGTGTGGACTTAATGCATACTGAATGCAAAGGAATTTACACCAATGTCCTCAGCATAACAACCTGAAAATTAGTTGCCTTTTCTTCCAAATAAAGACCAAGCCATCTCACAATTTCAATATTCTTAGAGTCCCTAGACACAGATTTTGAGTGTTGTAAAATACAAAATTTCATCACTTGGACTCCAGTACCAGTCTGACTTGGCATGGGAAGGAGCAGTGAGATATGTCTCATTGAAGATCAGCTTATAAAACTGTCACTTTTTCTAAGCAGTTTACATGCCTAGCACCCTTACAACAGCCCTATGAAGTAGGTGTTATTTTGAAGGTGCACACACTGAAAAGTAGAGAAATAAAATAATCCTCCAAGACTCCCAAAAGGATTAAGTGGTAGGAGTGGGATCTGAAACCCAGCCATTTCCCCCAAAGTCAAAACTAATCCAATTCCTTCATCTTACTATTTAAAAATGTACACTCTAATTGCATTGCAATGTATTAAAAGAAGTATTCGTATTTTAAAAATGTGTTGATTGTGTTTTCAAATACTGGAAGCTGTATCTGCATTGTTGAAACAATACCTTACAAGGGTATAAAAGCCAAGATTAAGAAAGCCAGTTTTGTTTTCTTTAGGTACTGCTGCTTTTTCAAATTTAAAATATGCTGATTCTTTCCCCAATTAACATGTATTTATATTCTGGCTCGTGGAAAATGTTCATGATTGATTTGTTGAATGGCTGAGGAATTATACTTCAATAATCTGCTTTCATGCTATTGAATATTTGTAGGAAATTTGAATCAGCAAACCTGATTTCACTGGAATCTGATGCGTAAGGATGCTCAGCCTGCAAAATTTGTGACCAGGTAACAGGACCATTTGGTCAGGACTTTATAAGTGCTTATGGGACTACAGCACTCGTGTGGCTAGGTGCAATGATCTCATAGCATCAGGGCAGCTAGTCCTGCCTATTGGGAAAACTCTTATTGTTCCTTTTTTCACAGAGGAATGCTATTTCACAGTTCCCTAAACTCTCTGAAGATACAGCATTAACTCTGCTCTCCTGAATCACAGGGGGCTGCGTCTCCGTGCACAACAACCTTTGCCATGTTGTTTACGCCCTAGTCGCACCATAAATCATGCTGGTTGTTCCGTCGTCACCCACAAGAACATGTTGCTCACGCGCTGCCCTTCCCTGATCAAGTTTGCATTGCCTTGTAAAGTCCAATTTTCTCTAACTGCATCATGCCATGCACTATAAATCACATTTGCATCCCATTTAAAACATAAACCACAATAGACACTGAAGAACAAAAGGAACCACAAGCCCAGCTTTTTTGACAAAACTCCCACACATTGATAATTGGAAGCACATAAATCTGTACATGGTCGAGGTCTGAAACTCTTGCCATGTCTTACACTGCCTGTCTCACAGACTCATCCACTTTCAGTACTGCTACTAAAGCCCCTAGAAAAGCAACAGTAACAAAAGATTTCCAGGGCGGAATAGAAAGGAAACAAATAACATGAATTGCCTGACACATTGTGCTTCTGGGATCTTCACATAGCCATCACTGAGACCTGTGTGGTTGTTGATGGAATAGAAATTCTATTGCTATATTTCACCGTTTAAGTGAGCTCTAAGACAACAGCTAGTTACTGACAGGCTAAGGTAACATATTTGGGTAAATGAGGCTTAAAGAAATCCAATTCATTTTCAGAACAATGGAAAAATGATTTTGCTCCTGCTTATATAAACAGCTCCCATGAACAGTGACCGGTCTTCTGTGTTTAATTATCCATCAAAAGTCCATAGTTCTAAACTAGATCAAATTCCTTGACAACATGGTTCGTAGATTTAATCACCATTTAAGGTGCAAATCTAATGGAAAGTGAAAAGTTTTTCATTACGATGTAAAGCAGCTCATTCTGATTTGCTGCTGGAAACCACTTTGTCTGTCCTGTACTCACAGGTAGATTACACAATCAATGGACTCTATTTCAAGATGACAGAACTAGCTCCTTAGTAACTACAGAAAATCGACAACTTCCCTTTAGGAATCAATAGGAAGGCAGACCTGATCACGCAAATCATGATCCTCCAGGGAACAATGAATATTATTAACACAGGCCAAATTCCGTCTGAATTTTCAGAGACAACTAGATAACGGTTAGATAGAGAGGTTGAATGACTATCTGGCTTGAAATGGTCTGGCAGTCAAAGTAGGATTTTAATTAGATTATCAGAGAGTTATTTGTTAACATTTGGAATGCTGATAAATTTTTAAGAGTTCTTCTAATCTGGAGACAATTACCTTCAATCATTAAACTTGTTCTTGATTAAGAATCTGAAAATGAGCCTGTTAAGCCTTCAGCAAAATAATAAGCCCAATAAAACACTGAAAATAACACTGCTAAGCTACCAGGAATTGCAAATAGCTACTACTCCTAGAATCTGCACAAGTGGGGGAAAATCAATGAATATTCTAAAGGAGACCAATGTATGTTGAATCAATTTCGATCTTGAACCAATCTTTGAGTCCTACTTCAGAAAAATTAAAAGAAAGATCCGTATTTGGACAAATACTTTAAAATGGCCTATAGAGCACCTCAAAATGATAGAGGTAATCAAGACAAAGGATAATGTTAACTTAATATTCAACAGAGATTCTTGGTATTTAAGAAGTGGTTATGAAAGACAAATCCAAATATAATGAATACATAAGATTGATTACCATTAACATTATACCCAGCTGTTGATTGTAAAATGTTCTGATTTTAACCTTTCTTCTGTAAATTCTAACCTCAATAATCTGGGAACTACTTGGAAGAACCACTAAAGGTAAAGTAGATGTATCCATCACTTCAAAAGCAAGAGGTAGCAATATCAAGCATTGTTAAATGATAATGACAATCTGAGATTTTCTTTGTAAGTATTTATATAAAAAGCTTCCCTTTCTGGTATCTTGATAAGAATTATTAATGTTGGCCTAGCAGTCAATAGCACAGGTAAGAGGCAAGTGTTATTAATTATCTGATTATGTAGTAAGAGAAACCAGGTATAAAAAGAACCTCTGACTTTTCCAAGTTTTCCCAGTAAGTATGGTGGTAAAGATTTAATGAAAACCACATTCTGCCAATATCTACTCTAATCTCTGTTTGGAACTAGTGGATGTGGTTTTAACTTAGACCATCAACACACCATTGAGTACATTCTTCCTAGAACTATTTGCTTCTAAAAACAGTTCACAGATGCGTAGACATGAAGTGGTCTGGGCACACACTTACCCTACATATTATAGAGAGCCTGAGTTTCTTCCAGGCATTGTGTTAAGTACCTGGAATACAATAGATGCCTGATACCCTACACTTGTACTCTAGAAGGTTCATTGCAGTGTTAGAGATAGGAAAAGAAGTCATTAAACTTTTTTTCCAAATTGTTCTAAGTATTGCAGAAAGACCTTGAATTTTAACTGGGGCAATAAAAGCAGACATCATGAGTACACAAATCACTAACAAGCAGTATTAGGGCCAAGGATTATACAAACCTTGCAATGTTAGAGTATAAGATTAGAAAAATCACAAAGTAAGAATCTATCCATGGTGCCAATACTGGTCCACTGAGAAAAAATGACTGATTGAATTATGTCAACATCATAGTTAAAAATTCCTACTATAAAAGATTGTTGTACTGGCTTCTATCAAGGAAATAGAAGAAATACAAGAGATACTTTCTGTCCCCAATAAACTTCATCTGATGAGCTAAATTTATAAACAAGCAATAATTATAGAGAGAGGCCATATCAAAAAAAAAAAGAGAGCTGTGTTATATTAATAAATTACATGTTGATATAGATGTTAATATTTTAAGATTTTGAGAAGAGGGAAAAAACATGCTAAAGTTTAAAAGAGTACAGGAAATGGCATGTATAAAGAGAGAGATGTAAAAACAGATTGAAGTCTAGTCCTCAGTCTTAAACTAATAAGAGGGTGATAACTATGAATAAATACAACTAAATTCAACACTGGCTATATGTGCCTTAAATTTTGTATCTTAAATTTCTTATATATTAAGATAACCTCCATTTCCAAAGCACCAGATATTTGTTTTAGCTATTCAATTTTTCCCCATCTTTAAATGTTCTCCAGCTACTTTGATTCTATTTGTTTAGTCCATAAGGTCAATAAATAGACTTTATGTCAGATAATGGTCCTCAGACAGGTTTTTACCCATATTATCTGCAGCAGATTTTATTTGCCAGTGATCACAGGAGACAAGTTCTTTCACAGTCATTAAAATACCTGATAAAACTAAGAAACAGAAATAAACATAAATAAAGGGGTTTCTTTTCCAAGAGCTAACAATAAAAACATTACTGACTCTGGAAGGGTATTATTCTGACACAAGTAATGTGTAAAAATACATTTTTCAAAATATTACAAATATCTTTCTTTCCTGGTAAAATTCTCAGATATTTTACATAGAGTCTTTCTGTGGTTACTCAGTGATATCCTATATTGGGTAGAATATGCCACATTTCAGTTCACCCATTAAGACATGGAGAACCGGCCCGAAGAATTTGGAAGTCCCCCATTATGTGGTCAATCAATGGTTTATGGAAGGAGAATTCAAAGGTATTTAAATTACATGTAACACAGATGCTTTAAACCACCAAGATTTGCTTAGCAAGCCACACACACACACACACACACACACAGATATGTTTGTTACAACCCAGTTGAGAAGTTGATCTGAAAATAATGATACTATACCAAGATTCTTAAGTAAACATTTATATAAATTTTATAAGGAACTAAGCCAAAACATTTGTGCTTATCCACTTAAGAATAGTCAAGTTCTCTCGGATTTGCAGGGATTTGTTATATCTTTTATTTTTTGAAGATTTTATTGAGAGGAAATTTGTAACTAAAATAATGGAAAAGTGAATGAGCTTTAAAAAACTATTAAATATTTGGGGAAACAAACTGACATGAAAAATAAGAAAACCTGAAGAAATAAAGGCAGGACAGGCTTTTAAAATATAGCCATTCCGTCACTGGCTTGCTGCCAACAAGAAACCTAGAAAGACATCTTGAAACCTTTAAATACCATAATTTCAGCTGTAAGGAATTCTCTCCATGTTATCAATGTACTGGGGGAAAAAAGTATTCTTTTATAGATTTCCAGATCCAAGGTTAAAATGCATTTTAGGAGATGTTTATTTGAAAGCATTTTGCTGCTTTCCTATACAGTTCATTTCAAGTGAGATGAGGTCAAACGGAGTTCAGATGAGATTGTACCAGTAAATTGTGTGAATGGAGCAAACCCAAAACTTCTCCCTCGAAGTGACAAAACATTGTTACACAAGAGGCTTTTTCTCATAAGTAGTTTATTACTTTTATTTCACTTGTAGCTGTTTGAATATCTGAACTATTCACTAACCAATTTATAAAGCAAATAAATTCCAAAATGCTTTTAAACAATGTTAACTTGGTATTGTTACTATAATGAATGGAGAACTCATAGTTTTTTTTAATCCTATATAAGGATGGCATAGGAAAAAGAATGTCAGAAATATTGAAAACTTCCTTGAATATATTTATTCCGCAGGGAGAATTTATTCAGCTTAAATGATGCCAACAGAGTGTCTTGTGCCAGGGATTTATAATATCAAAACTTTATCCTTTTTTTAAAAAATCCTGAATAACACTCAATCCATCCCCTTCAATGGGAATGAACCGATAAACAATTGCAATTATGGTTAGCATTTGTTCCATAGTTAGCAGCTAGAAACAGTTTCCAGACTAAGGATCTCAGGCCAAAATGACTGCAACATTTACAGGAATCGGGACAAATCATGAGGATGACAGAGATTTAGAGCTAGGATAGTGTTAAGATGATGGAGCTGGACAACTGAAACCAACAGAAGGTAAGTGCATTTACCAAGCAGATAAATATGAGTCATTACAACGTGGGGTGACCAGAGACAAAGGCTCATCAAACCAGAGGCTGCACACCAAGAATGAAGTAACTGTGTAAAGTTCCAGGAACTCCAGGAACTCTCAAGCAAGTAGCATCCCCCAACACACATACACACACACACACACACACACACACACAAACATCCTACGCCAAAAACTGGCAAATCTCATTGATGCAACTTCAAAATATATCAGTTTTAACAGATTAACTCTGGTTCAAGCCTTACTTCTATCTTGCCGAGATTTTTAATCTTATCCTCTATAGCGTAATCTAAACAAGTAAGTTAGAAGGTTGATTCACTTCTATGTCAAGACTCTTTGACTCCCCACCTCACTCAGAATAAAATCCAAACTTTTATTGCACCGATAAGGTCCTCCATGTTCACTCCCTTCCCACATTAGCTCTCTGGATTTATGTGCTTCTTCTCTGTCTTCTAATAACTTCATTCCTGGCACTAACCTCCCATCTGTTCCTGACCTGCTGCCTCATTTGATTTTTCTCTAACTATTCCTTCTGCATGCAACATTCTTTCCTTTAATAACATCTTCACTAACCCTCTTCTTCTCTTGAAAGACTTTGCTCAAAAATTGTCTTCTCAAAAGAACCATTTAATACTGAGAATTTAACTTACTAATCTTTTGTCTCCTCCAAGTTTCCTTCTACTCACAGTACCTCCCTTCTAACATACATTACAACTGACTTGTCAATAATGTTTATTAGTCACTTTCTTCATCTTCCCATGAGAATGCAAGCATAGGACAGCAATAATTCTGTCTCAATTGACTAATACAATCCAAGCACCTAGAAGTAATATCTAGGACAGAGAAACTCAAAATTTATTTGTTCAAAATACAAAGATAGTCACAGCATAAAATAATTTTTGCATAGAAATGCTTAATACATTTATAAGCTCAGCCTGTTAAAGTAGGTTTACAACTATTCATCATGAAAAACTTTTTTCCTCAATTAAATGTGGTATATGTAAGATTCTAGATAAAAGAATATGCTTGTAAAGCGAATCCCTCTATAGTTTCTGAAACTATTCCTTCCTGGGTTTGTTTTACTGAGTCATACTCATTCTCTCTTTGGAAATTCTTATTAAACATTTGTAATGGTGACAACTAACATTTGTCTAACAATTTATGGCAATGTAATACACTTTTATGCACATGAGTTCATTTGATTCAATAAAGAGAATTACTATTGCCAAAGATTTTTTAGTTTCTTGGTTTAAACAAAATATATATTATATTTGAATTATAATTTTTAGAGATTATAAGATTTATTATTCATCAATTCATGGTTATTTAGAGAATGTGACATGGTTCCAGTTGCCTATACTTAACATATGCTTCTATTTATATTATTTTGTAAAATATTTGTAGGATTAAATCACCAACACAAATAGTATAGCTAGAAGTAGTTTAATTTTCCTTGCTCAAATGAAAATAAGTAATGTTCAGTCTTAGCACTAAGAGGCTACCGTCTAAATTCTATTTATTTTACACTTTTTATTAAATATCATATGCATATTCCTGTCACTTAAAAAACATCACATCACAAATGCACACCTAATTAAATTTCCATCTCAAAAAGCACTACACTGCGTAAGAGCTATAACTGCAATGTATATGAACCATAAAGAAATATGAATTGCTAAATAAAACCTTGATGAAAAGTAAATTCCTCCCCTCCAGAGAAATAGAACTCCTTAAACAACTTCGAAGAAACTATATGGGCAGTAGCAGGAGTTGATGAAGTTACAAATGAAGCTACACACGCCCTCTTGTCTATCTTTGGTTAGATCTCTCTTTTAGGCAGCTGGCTGGTCTCAGTCATTTGCCCTCAATAGAATTAGTAAGCTATTACTGTTGCAGACAACCATGAAAGACATCCCTATTAAGATTTTTTTCCATTTGTGCAACTTAACACAAATAAAAGACTTATGGTAGGAATCACAAACAATTTAATGTTTTCTAAAATCTGTTATGCTCTGAAGATTGTAACTTTTTTTATTTCAATAAAAGCCTGAAAGAGGAAATACAGAGGACTGAAACACATTTGAACAAAGTCCCTTTCTCACTAGTAATCAAAGAAATGCAAATCAAAACAGGATACCATTTTTCATCAAGTAAGTGATAATACCCAAGGCTAATCAGACAAACTTTAATGGCAAAAATGTAAATTGCTATAACCTTTCAAGAGCTGATTTGCAATACACATCAAAGGCTATGTAAGTACATGTATAATTGGGTCCAATTCTGAAGAAGAATCTGTAATGCACAAGAAAAATTTAATCTGTTTATTATAGCATTAATTACAATGTTAAAAATTTTATCAAAAACTATTATCCAGTAACAGATAATTCCACATATTAAGGTACATAGAGATGCTATATAGCCATGTGGTTTAATATTTATAGAATTAAACATAATTTGAGAAAGAATTTCCAGAAAAGACAACAACAGGCTTATAAAAACCCCTAACAGAAGTCAACAGTCCAAAATTGGGAAGGAGAGATAAAAACCCCTAACAGAAATCAACAGTCCAAAATTGGGAAGGAGCAGGAGTACGGATGTGGGGGGGGGGGGGAGAAGACGAAATCAGCTTCACAAAGAATACTAAAAAACTAAGCCAAACATACATATTAACCTCAAAGGTGATTTCTTTACATACCTGGTACAAATGTAACCAAGTTGACATTCTCAAGAATTAAAGAAAACATGTGAAGGAAAATATGCCAAATCTCATTAACATGCCCCAATTTAGAGAGAGGAAAGATGGAAACCTGAATGAAATAGCAGTAGAAATCAGAAAGTATATTTGGAAGAGAAAAGAATCAAAATGGATTTCTTCAACCCAGCCTCTGGGTAAATGTTCTGGCTCCTTCAGGAAAGAAACTAACTCTAATTTGAGATATGTGGTCTTGAAGTCAAGTAAAAGATGAATGGGACAGGAAACCATTCCCTTGATCTGCTAACACCTCTGATACCAAAAATATCAAAGGTAGCTTCCACAGAAAGTATCTAGATCTCATCACCCAAAGCAGGATGTTGGTGGACATTTTCCTCACCAGCATTTATATTACCACAAAAGTACATTCCAAAAAGGGGCGGCAATCACAAATCTCTAGTGAAGATGTCACAGTCCTTTAATTATTGCTTAGCAACATTCCTTGAACTTAGTAGAGTCTGTCCATTTTAGAGTGGTTTTGACAATTACAAAGAACCTGTTGTAGAGAAACAAAGATCCATGGACTTACTCCTAGCATTCAGGCCAGTAAATTGACCATATGGATAAATTTAAACCTATACCACCTGCTCTTTAGGGTGAGTTACAAGGGGAGAGATCTGAAGAGCAGTCCCAAACGGGATCCAGTATATAATTTGCATAACTCAGTGCAAAATAATACTGTGAGGCCATGTTCAATAATAAGAAAAAGTGCCATTTTAAGGTCCTAAAATATATTTCCTTTTCTTCCATACCCCTTCAAAGTGCATCATGTTTTGTTTATGTTTTACTACTTAATAGCATGTTTCTTGGAGCAATAACAATGACCTAGACTAACATAGGCTGATGAATACTTTGGAGGACTGAGGGCCGTGAATCCTCATCCCTGATATATTTATTGTTGGATTTTCCCCTTCTGGAAGTTGCTCATGCAGCATGCTGTGCCACATGGAAAATGTACTTCCTCTTCCCACAGGACTGACACTCTAACCCACCTCAGAGTTGTGATCCTAATAGAATGAAGCCTTCATATGGGGACACAGGAGGTATCTGGGTATCTGGATATGAATTGAAGTTGGTCAAGGCACTGATATGAAGACCTCTTAAAAAAAAAAAAAAAGCTCAATAAAAAAATGGCAGGAAAACTAAACAGAAACTTCTATAAAGACATACAAACAACAAACATGCACCACGAAGACATATTCACCATCCTATAGAAATGCAAATCAAGACCACAACGAGAGATCATCTCACACCTGTGATAATGGCATAGTTGAAAAGACCAGAAACAAGTCCTGGTAAGGACGTGAGGACAAATGAATCTCTAAGACTGCTTGTGGGAATGAAGAATGGTTTAGCCTTTATGGAAAGCAGCATGGGAATGCTATGAAATATTAAAAATGGATCTGTACTATGAGTCAATTATTTTATTCCTAGGCACCTACCCCCAAAATTCAAAACATGCTAATTTGAACAGAAATCTGCACGCCCATATTTATTGCAATACTATTCACTATAGCTAACTTATGGAAACAACCCAAGTATTCCAAAATAGATGAGAGAATTAAGAAGACATGGTGTATATATGTGTATATACATACAATGGAATATTAATCAGTGATCAAAAAGATAAGCTCAAGACATTTGTGGCCACATGGATGAAATTGGAGGGGATCATGCTAAGTGAATAAGCCAGAAGGAAAAAGACAAATACCAGATACTGTCACTAATATGTTGACTACAGAGTAACCAAGAGTCAGATAAAGACAAACTTAAAAACTAACCCATGAAAGCTGAGTAGAGATCTGAAGTAATCACAGGGGAAGAGGTGGTAGGAGGAGGGATAAAAACAAAGAGGGAAGAAAACACAGTGATTTACAGTGATGAACTACTGGTGATTTGGTAGTGAATGCCCAATGGGGTATTTAAATGTTCAAAAACAGGTGACTGGATGAAAAAAATGTGGTATATATACACCATGGAATATTACTCATCAATTAAAAATGACAAATGATGATTTTATGATAACATGGATGGACTTAGAAGAATTCATATTAGCAGAAACAAGTCAAAAAGAAAAAGACAGAAGCTAAATGGTTTCGCTACTATATGGGACATGGGAAAGATAATCAAAAATTCATGAAGAAAAGTCAAAACAAACCAATAACCAAATTGAAGTACACAACTTGGGGGGCAGGGTGGGAACGGTCAGGGAGGGGAAGTGAACCCCAGAGATCACAGAGATGCAAAATTTATATATAAATTAATTATTTTAAAGTAAATTTTTAAAAATTGAAAGAAAAAAATACAGTACAATACAAATTACTTTAAAATATATAAATGCTTACAAAGAAATGAAAAGAACCTATTATTTACCTAGAAATTAATAAAATACACTATGCTTGAGTGATTACCAGAAAATAGAAATGTAAATTGGAGAAAATTGCTTAATCTTGAGAAATCAACAGACAAAATGACCAAGAGAAACAGGAAAGATACTTGGTCATCTCTTAAAGAGGTCATCTCTTAAGGATGAGGTCACAGGACCAATTGTGGTTTAGGTGAAAAGGAACAAGTGGGTCTGTAATGTAACATTTTTAAGGTCAGGAGAACTCATTTCATAATTATGTTAACAATGCAAGATTATAGGAGTGAGCTAGCACTAGTAGTACAAAAGCAATCTGTTCATAAAAATGAGAGGAAAGTACTGAAACTTTTGATAGTTTTATAAATAGTACCTAAAAGAATCACCTTGAAGTAAAGAAAACAGTCACATTCTTCAAGGTAGTATATATTCTTTAGTTGATTATTTACTCCACTAAAGTGAACATTTAAGACATTCATAAACACTGAATATCTTTTTTAAGCACTTATAAAATAAATATTCCTGATACATTAATATATCAGGATCATCAGTACACAATCTGTGGAAAAATATCCTTAATATTCTCTAGTCCAATGTTAAGTTATGAATATGGATTCCCTCAGTACAATGAATCAGGCAGTCAGTCAACTTTCCAGCTTCGGCATGCTCAGAATATATACTCATTTAGAGCTATTCTCTCAAGGCAATCATTTTTATTCTTTGAAAATTCGAACCAAATCAAATGTCATCCGCAATGCATTCAAATCAAACTTTTTGTAATTATCTCCATTTGGCCTAATTCTATCTTCTGAAGCTATACCCACGCATATCACTTAAGTCTGTCCTCCATGAAAACCTTTCAAAGAAGTGAAAGTTAGCAACAAGCTGCTTCTTGAGATCAATCAACCCTGACCCCACAGGGTTGTCTCTTGTTCTCAAGAGAATTCCGGTTTCCCAAGCATCTTCCTCATGACTCTCAGTGTCCACCCCTTTTCCCACCCCTCTTCAAGAAAATGCAGTTTTATTGGAGTTGCTTTTGGTAACCATCTCCAAATCATTGCCACACTTATTCTATATTACATTAGACAAAATAAAAGCCACAACAATAAGAAGCAACCACAAGGACATGCCAGTATTTAAGATCCTTATTCCTTAAGAGGGAGATTTTGTGGCTTCCTATTACAAGTATGCTCATTAAATCATAGTCAGCATACAAACTATGGCTTTCAAGAAAAAGGTCAGATCTAGAGCTGAGAGAAGCAAGAATAGCAGTGGCAGAAAGGAGAAAGATCAATTCACTTCAGATGGAACTAACAGAGTTCTTGATCTATTCTAAGATGCAACACTTGTTCTGGAGTTTTAGAAAAAATGACTAAGTAAATACTGAAATGAGAGTACCAAATGGTTCTTCCTGTCTACTGAGAAAAGGAATAAAAGATCAGCAATTTTTTCTCAGTCTGCCCTTATACAGGAAATCTTGGTATCTCTCGTGTCACACTTAGATTTGACATGGATATACTGTAGTTTTTATAATGATCAAATCCCCAGCAGTGTTGTTTTGCCTTGAACTCTTGTTCTATATTTCAAATTTGCCTGTGAGTGCCAAGAAAGGGAATATGCAACTGGCAATATTCCATGAACATAAATAGCTCCATTGAAATATTCATGAAAACTTGAATAAAGGTGTGTATATTATGACAGTGATAAGATTAGCCCAGCTTGCCAGTGTAATCTAAAATACTACAGTTTTATAAAAAGAAAGACCGAGAACACTGACCACTACGAACTCAAAAACAAAAGAGGATAGTTCAAATATTAAAATATGTTAGAAGGTTACAAATATACATATTGTGCTTAAAGAATTTAACTTATTGTGACCCTCACAACAGTCTCCCCAAAGAGTCTTTCAATGACAAAGCTGCTGTGAGCATTTCACTACCCGCCAACCATAGAGGAAAAGATAGGCAATTCAGGTCATTGTTGAATGCAGTCTCCTAGAAACTTCTGTAGGGATCCTATTTCTGGAATAATTGCCTTGACCATACATGCTTTCTACCTCTGAGCACTTGCAAGACCACGCAGCTGCTAACTCCTCCTGAAGAGCATGATCTCAGATCCTGTCTCCTCAGGTATGCAGACTGCATTCTTTTGTCAGAATTTGTTCTGCCTATTCTGGATCATTTATAGTTCCCATATAAATTTCAGCAGCATTTGTTCTATTTCTTTGAAGAATGTCATTGAAATTTTGGAAGGGATTGCACTGAATCTATATATGACTTTGGATAAAATAACTATTCTAATGTTAATTCCTGAGCAAGGAATATCTTTCCACTTCTTTGCATCATCTGTTTCTTTTAATAATGTCTTAATGGACTTCATTGTACAAGTCTCTCATCTCCTCTGTTAAGTTTATTGCTAAGCATTGAATTGTTTCTGAGATAATGAATAAAGTCACTTTCTTGATTTCTAGTTCTGCTAGCATTTTGCTATAGGAAGGCAACATATTTTTGATTTTCTTTTTTATAATCTATCACTTCACTGTACTGATTTGTTGCTTCTAATATTTTTAATGGATTTTTTGGCACTATGATATGATTGAAACAATGTGTCCCTGGAATAAAAATCTCAACTCCACATAAAATGTACTGAACTTGGTAATATCGGAAAAGTCCCGGGTACCAGAACACATTATTCTTAGAAATACATGACCAGTGCATTGCTATAAGCAAATAAATTGAGAAATAAATACAGAAACACACACACACAAAATGTTCAGAGGACTCATTTGGGAAATGAGATGAACAGAAAATATCATTTTAATAGCCTTGTATAATGCCATGCTGCAGATTCAAGACACCAAAATTATCATGTGTAACTCTAGTCACCAAATATGAGAAAGTCCAGCTTTCCACACAAAGCTATTCCACCCGCCTTTGATGAAACTCCTCTTACCTACAACTGAGGCTATCTTACTTCATACTTACTATTATCACACTGTTCCAGCAAAAGTTGAGAAGAAAGCAGTATCAGTCTCCTAAAATCTTCCATGCCAAGCTTCCCTTTTTTTTCAGCTCATTTATATTTCAACTGAAGCAGCAAGTGACAACAAAAGGGAATCACAGGAACAACGAATTCTAAACTTTTTCTCCAACATGCAGTCCAGTCATTAGCTACTTTCATGAATTCCTCCTTGCATACTGGCAGTTGGAGGAACCATTGTATCACAAACATAATTCACCAATGAATACAAGACAAAGGGTCATTTCTGATACTGCCTTCTAATTCTACAAAAACTATAATATAGCCCCAATGTAAATTACTTTGAGAACAGGAATAGGTAGTGTAGACAAATAGGTCAATTTAACATTTTCTCAATGTCTGAATGCTCCTTCCTGAAGATAATAATGGAATCTGATGAACTAAATAACAAGGAGACAAATTTCACAGTGTGGATATTCAGGCAAGACAGAGAAAGACTGAAATCATCACCAACTAGGGACCATCTCTGTTATGACAAAATATTTGGGTTACAATATGCATTCTTAATCACAAGTATTTTAGATCATTGTGTTAATGTTTCTAACATCATGAGAAGATATTTCATTAAATATCAAGATTTGGCTTGAATCCCCTGTCACTCATGTCACCAATACAGATACACTACTACATACAAAAAAAAAAAAAAAAAAAAAAAAAAAAAAAAAAAAAAAAAAAAAAAAAAAAAAAAAAAAAAAAAAAAAAAAAAAAAAAAAAAAAAAAAAAAGGACATAACTGGACAGTGAAATAGCTTCAGTTTTGTAGGAAAAAATTGCAGAAGAGCAAGAATGAAATCAACAGATAAATAATTGATAATGGTTGTAGTCTGCTTAATCAAAAGATGTTTCTCTTCTCTTTAAAATAAAGTTTTAAAGAATCAATGTCCTCAAAATTCCAAATGTATTGACAGAAAGTATGTACTTTTTTATCAATCTTCACATTCAAGAACTAGTGAAAGTAGGTGTGGGTCAGGATTAGAAATGGAGGATAGATGTAGGTCCTGGAAATTTAGAAGTGAAAAATTTGAATCACTTTGAAAAACATTACAATTTGGCACAAAGGTGTTAGAAGCCAGCATACATAAATTCACCAAATAGATGAGAACAAGGAAATTTTTCTGTTTTATGCAATGTTTTCCAGATACTTGAATGGTGACAAGAACTTAGACTTTCAAATATTTCTGAAGTAACAAAGTAATGCATGATAAAGCAGTCTTTAAGTAAAATCAGAGATCACAAAATTGTGCTGAAGACAAAAAGGAATTTCGATGTGATTCAGCAACTAACAGTATGTACTATTAAATAGGAAGAAGTCTAGAAGGTGAAAACACTAAAATGTTAATTTCCTACCTTGAAAAATAAAGTATAGAAACATTCATCCACTAAACAGCATCATATAGAACTCTTACTGGGATGCACGTTCTCAACTTTGGGTGCCAATCATTCCTTGCAGGTTAATCTTTGGCAGATGGCAAATTCTCTACTTTAAGATACACCTTACCTCCACTCATTCTTGCACATTCCTTACTTACAGAAAAGATGCCCTGTCAGAATGAACAAAGAAAACACAATAGGAGAATCTGGTTGAAATTTTTGTTTGATCTTCCGCAAAATACCTTTCTTAATCCCTCAACTGTCCTGAGTTTGGATTTCTCATTTTTAAAATGGATTATGAGAATTAAATGTTTTCATTTGTATGTAAAATCACTTACTTTGGTCTTCTTACTTCTCTCCCCTATTTCTTTCTCCCTTATTTCCTCCCCAATACATCACCATGTCTCCCTCTTTCCACCGACCTTATCTTCCTTATTACCCATGACCATCATTCAGGTGTGTCCTCTCCACCCAATACCTAGTAGTTTCTACCTCTTAATTTAATCAGAGTAACATATATATACTGATAGAAAATGATCATGAATTAAGACATTCAGTCCCAATATATTGGCCTGCCTATAGAATAACCTTAAAAAATGCAAATCTGTGTCTTTGCTATTGTGAATAATGCCACAATAAAAGTGTCATCATATCTATCACATCAATAGCCTATTTTCATTTCCTTTAGGTATATATCTAGAAGTTGAATGACATTAATGATTCAGCACTCAAAAAATCCTATATTGGTGAATAATAGAGGTCAAGAAGACATGCCATTCAATTTGAGGATGAAGAGATAGAAGTCAGGGAAATGGGAGCTTATTAGAATTTTGCAGGACCTGAAACATGTCTCTGTCTGAACATTTCTTCCCCAGGAGGCCTTCCTTGATCCCTAAGAGAGATGCGATCTCTCTACCACCCATTCCCATAACACCTCATATATTCTCTTTTGTTTTGCTTCCAGTTATTGGTTATTTGTGCAGTATCTGACCTCCCAAGAAGGAGGATTTGGTAACCTTTTTTAAAAAAGCAGTTTTTTTGTGTTGGCATTATTTTTAGGAAATACCACAATCTTGAAGCTAAAATTTATTGAAAAAGATGCTAGGAATACTGATGAAAGATTCACTCCTCAATCTACCTGAAAGCATCTCTTAAGGTTCTAAACCATCTGCTGCTCCACACCTTTTATGAGACAGAAATATCCACCTAGTTTAATATAAAGGCAAGTTACACTATCCCTGTCATTAAAGGGAGTGTATTTAATAAATATTTTAGCACAACTACAACATACTGTATACACTACTTTTTAGTGAAAATGGAGTTTTTTTAGTTATGATCTTTTCATTTTCCTGAAATTTTCATTTTACAGAGAACAAGCTCTAAGTGCTTATCTTCTTGCCTTTGCACACCAATAAGAAATAAAGACAACCTAAGGACCCACATTTCCCCTGATAAGGCTAAGCCTGGAGAAAAGTAACAGAACAACATGACCACAAGAAAGCAACAACATTGGCTAAATGGAAAGTCAAAGACCTGGTCCTTTATTAATTAGACCTTTATTAATTAGGCCTGGAAAATCAAACCTAGGCTAAAGCACTCTAGAAGATATAAATAAATATTCAGTGATAAAAATAATTTGAATATACAAAAGGGGAGAATGGAAGGTCAGCTGGTAAAATATCACCCTGTCTGATGCTTTCACTTAAAGTGAGATATTCAAACTAATAAATGTTCAGTCTTCATTAAGACTGCTACCTCTAGGGAAGATGTCATTCCACTCTTCTTCCTCTCAGTGACTACAGGTAAAGAAAGTGAAACTCAGAGCAGGAACTGTAAATTAACCCTTACAATATCCAAGCAAAGAAGGCACATACATTCTGTTACATGCTTTATCCTTAAACACAAACTTTTAAATTGTATAAGGAGTTTCAGATACTTCCAAGGAAACAGGAAAATTAAAAAAACAAAAAACAGACCATTTGGAAATTTTTAAAACACTTTTTGTTGAAGTTGAAGGAGTATAAAGTATAAAGTCCATCTCAACTCATGGGTGATACCTTATGGCCAATAAAAAGTCCAGTTAGCTCATAGAGCTTTGATTTTCAGCAGTTTACAGCAAAGGAACCCTGAACATGAGTATTAGAAAACTTCCAACAAATGTACAACACGTGCCAGTGTATAGATGCATAATGAACTTATAAGGACCATGTTGACAGTTTCATTGCCTTTAGTAAGGCCCCACAAATTCTTGGACATATTGTAGGAAACATTCCAGTTTTCTTTTCTGTCCTTTTTGATCCAAAAGTTCTTAATTGGGGCAGGAAAGGGGTGGTGACACAAATTAAGAGAAGACATTTTCCTCTCAAAATTAAATGACTCTTTAGGGGGAATAATGATTATAGCTAATTTCCATTGTATCTACAAATTATATTCTTCAAATGCCATGATTTTTATTTTTATTGCAATTTTTATTGCAGAAAGTTCTTTCCTCAAAAGTGTTAAAACTGTTTATCAAATGCATCTGCTTTTCTCATTCTACATCAACAATAACAGACTTTGTTTATAAACTATTACATATAGCACCACTGGAAATTTTGACATGCTGGAAAGATCTAATACATATACAATTAAAAAAAAAAACAGAAGGGTTTGTATAATGTAGCTAGTAATCAATAATCTTTCATAACCCATGAGTGGAAAATGATTGCATAAACCTAAAAAAGTCACTTAACTGAATTCAATTCATCTGCGACTTTCTCTTTCGGAGTCTTGGTGCAACAATTCCAGTCTCACTTAGACACAGGTAACAATTTTCAGAAAAACTTGCATAAAATTTCTAGTCTTAAAAACTAACCCTTTTCCCTTCGAAAGCAGCCAAGTTGTAGAAATAAAGTTGCAAAAATCTCTCTTTCAAGTAGTGTAAGTACTTAAAAAAAAAAAAAATCCATGACTAATACACCCCAGGTCTGTTTAACCTACGCTGATTACACTGAGTTTCCCTTACCTTCTATTATTGAAATGCCACTTCCACAAGTTCTGCTGCTGTTGAGCTGGTTAGCTAGCCCTTATAACTCCTTATTTGACCTCTTGGACACTGACCAATCTGTCGTTCTAGAGCTGCTGCTGGCGATCCAGGTGGTCCTGGACCCCAGCCTTCTCTCTGCTTTGCTAATTTATATGCCTACAACACCCCTCTAGGCCTTAAAAGGTTGACTTTGGCTGTGAGACAGGAAACATTGCATCCATGTGGAATCAGATGAAAAGGGAACCTTCTAACAAAGTACTAAACATAAATCAAGGGGGGAAAAACAGAATGCTGTAGATTAGGGTCTCGGCTGAGTGCATTTTATGTTACACCAAAACACTCAAATCTAAGGCTGAAATGTTTAGTTATTATGTCACTCAAGTTTGAGAAACTCGTGCCCATTGGGTTTGATGGTTGGTTTAAATGCCAGGTATAAGAAAACACAGCTCACTCCTCTATAGCATCTCCTGTTTCTGAAGTTCACATCTTCTGTTTGAAGTAAATAAGATGTACAACACACGCACACCAAATTACCCAAACATGTTTGCTTCCCAAGCATCTTGAGTGTAACTGGCTACCACTTAGAAGTGATAAGAAAACACAGGAGTAATTGTTCTATTTAAGTCTACATTTTCATCTAACAGGGTCTGTAAGATTTAATTGGATTTTAGTAAACACCCAAGTGAACAAACTAAGTTGTATCGGTAGAAATATTCTAATGAAGGTGATTTCAGAAAGAGACAATGTACCATGGAGATTCTCTAGTTTCCCATTTCTGCACAAGAGTGAGGCCAACGCAGTAGCTAGCAGCTGCTAGAACAAGTTGGGCAAGGGGGATACATTGAATTGTCTATGTTTAGTCCTTTATGAGGAGCATAAATACATGATCAAATAGAGCAGTAGTTCCCAATGAACCTTCAGATCAGTGGCACCAGTATCACCAGGATTTTATTAAAATTGTAAATTCGCAGACCCTGCCCCAGACTTACTGAATTCAAAATTTCAGCTGTCAGCCCAGACATCTTTATTTTAACAACCTCTCTACAAGATTCTGCAGCATAGTCAAGGGTGAGAACCAATGCAAAGAGTTGCAGGTCTAGAATTCCACCTCCCCCTGCAACAAGTTCCCACACAGCTCTCCTGAAAGTTCCACTTTTTAAATACTACATAGTCTGGGAAATCAGTATCTGTAACATGAGCTAGATCTTTACTGTCTAGCAGTTCACATCAAATACTGTTAGTACAGTGTAGCAGGAAGGATTTGTGACCCATAACTAATCATTACCACGAATTCATTTTACTTGTGCTAAAATTTTCTTCCACTTGTACACAATATTATATAAGAAAAGATCTCTCCTCCCTTCAAAAATGCAGTATTTTTTATTAATTTTTGGTTATATCATCTGTCATTCAAAAGATACTATTTCTCTGTCTTTAGAATTTAGCATGGTGGTTCATATAGAGCAAGTAGTGAAAAACATTTGTGGACAGATAATGAATAACATAGGGAAGAAATAGTATGATTTATTGGGAAAAATCAAATTTTGCCACAAATCAAACTATGTTCATTTTCTGGCTTATCCACTCACTTTGTCAATGTGGATTTGAAAAGATACCAAACATATCCAATTTTCTATTTTTAATCTAGAAAAAGTGCAAGGAAACCCTGTGTAGCACTTTTGCGCAGTACTTAACTGCTAATCAGTTACTCAGTGAATTAATATTTCTTTTCTCCCTTTTCTGGGATAAACGTGGTAATCCTTTTTTTCATTGATAGGACTTTCCCTCTGAATGATGATGTAATAATGATTATGCATAAAAGTCATGTATGTTGTGACTGAAAACTGACAAGCTGTAGTATCAGGAAGTCTGCCTGTGTTTTATGTAATAAGTTCATATCTCTCACCACCTGACATAGTGACAGCATAAGTGAAGAACCAATAGTAAGTTAGAATCACTACCTTTCATACAATTCAGTGAAGATGTGCACAAAGGTGAACCTTTGCTGAATGTTCTACAATATCAAAACTGCCTTTAAGTTATTCTGAAGAAAGCTTTGCCTAAGTAACTGCCGTGAGTATTTATGGTAAAAGACCATAAGCAATTCTCTACATATGTAATGTTAAAAAGGATTCCTTTCTGCAGACTCTCCTGGAAATGTGCTGGGAAGCAAGTGCTCAAAAACTACATTATTTACTAGACAACAGCAACTAGGAAATTGTTTCTGGTTTTTCTTCAGAATTCAATTAAATTGAATTTCTCAAAGAGAAGCCAACGAACAGAAGTTGGAAGAACAGATAGGAAAGAAAAGGTCAGACACTGCACACTCATGCTGGGGAGAAGCAGTGGCAAAAAAGAAACAGAAAACATTGCCAAGCCACTCTGATACCTGCCGGATAGCTGAGCTCACACATCCTCTCTGTGCAGGGCACATATGCATGCGCGCGCGCACACACACAACTGAAATATACTTTGGTGCTCCTATACTGGGATGTAATTTCCCAGCCTGGTGTTTAGATTAGCATAAGAATTGGGTTTCCTGGATTAGACCAGGAATTCTGGAAGGTTCTACTGAATCAGGAGAATCAAAACATGCACACCAGTTCTTCAGAGTTTCAAGGTCAAGCAGAAGTGTGAGTAGGTAGTTCTTTCTGAGATTTTAATTGATATCCTAATGAGAAAAGCTTGCCTTCTCTCTAATTAGCAATTTGTGTTTATCATTTGACCACCTACTGGTCCTTTAATCACTACTTGAATTTTCCTACCTGAAGTCACTCTATTTGGCTCTATGGAGTAGAAAAATATATTTGAGATATTTGACCTTATGCCATTGTTGAACCTTTTTTAGAAAGGAACTATAATCTTCAATGAATATTGGGACAAGGTAAATTACATGAAAAGCAATTTATTCAGCTCTTGTAGCAGATATCCAATATATGCAGCCAAATCTACAGTCATTTCCATGTCTTTTTCTGACTATATGATTTATTCTAAACTACAAAAGTTCAATATGGGAATCTTTCAAAATAAAAAATTAATATTTCGTTACACTAACACCTAATCTATTTGCTATGTATTTGGAAAAAACAAACCATGATAATGGGTTTATATAACACTTTATTTTCCAGCTTGGACTATTGATCCCTATCAACTCAGCATAAACTAATGGTTTAAAAAGCTAAAAGCTAGTGGACACACAAAATAATTATTCTGACCCTTATTCACCAATTGTACTTCTGCCTGAACCCCCAAACTTCTGTTTATGCAATCCACATAATGTAGCTCTGCACATGAATATCTAGCATTAAATATTTTTATCACAAAAGTGGAAGATTGGAAATCAGTGATGTGTAGATGATCAAGTTGTTTACTAAGATTTGAGTTTGTGAATATTATAGGACTTAAGGAAAATGGTTTTCATTTCTTAAAATCAGTAAATCATAACATATTTAACATGCATGTATTTATAAAATCTCAGCTGCTGATGATAAAAAATTCAATTGATGATGACATGAAGCACCTAACAGCAGAGGAAAATTGACCTTAGATAAAGTTTTGTTCTTTATCAGAACATAAATTTAAACAAATAATACAAACAACCCAAAATTTAAAACTCAAGATGAAATAAAATGTAATTGATATGTCCAATATTTAAAAAGTAAATTTATCCAGACTTGATATATTTGGGAACTTTGCTCTAAGTAACTTTCCTTTGAATACAAATTAATTCATCAGTGAATTAAATAATTTAAAGTAGGAAAAATAATAAGATTTGCCTTTCTTAGAACATTTGAATTGGTATTATATATAATTCAGCCAAAGATCTCATTTTTTTCTAGATAAAAGAGCAAAGAAATCCACAAAGGAAAAGACACAATACAATTGCAAAATGCAATGATCATAAATTGTATTGGGAAAGTTGTATTTCACCAAAAGAAGTCAGCCATTTATAAATCTTATCAGAATATACAGCTGGAGAAGAAAATAACATCCTTGATGAAAAATCAATCTTAGTTTGTCCAAGTTCAGAATTCTTTCCCAATACTTTTCCCATCACTCACTCCTAAAATCTAACAACTTACTGTGTTTAGTTAAAATGAATGTGCAACACCACTAAATCTTCTCTACCATCCAAGAGGAGGGACCAAGATGCAGATTGTTCTTATTTACTAAATGTGATGTAACTGGAGACCGCAGTCATAGTCAGGAATTTGTACCCACCCCTTTCCACCACACAACACATGCCAAGCAGGTGCCTTTCAACTCATTAAAGTCAGATTGGGAAGAATCATTTTTATCTCATGTTATTATGTATCTAAGAGACGAGACATAATAGGGGAGAGATATTCCACAGGGGAGAACAAACAATATGGTACCACAGATTTAAATATTTTACAGGCAACAGGAACTACATAGTACCAAGTTTCCAAATGAAGCTTATTCCCTTTACTTTTCTCTTTTTTGTTTCAGTACATGGCTTTCTCTACAGAGAGGCAAGTTTTTCCTAATTTTTCTATGAATTACAAAAGGAAACTCAATTCCATAAAGCCCAGACAGAGAGTCCAAAGGGACAAGTCATATGAAAGACAATAGTGACCCTCAGTCCATCACTCATTATTATTACATGTCTCTATAACCCTTTCCTCAGGTTCATAAGCAGAAATCAACTTACCCAAATATCATTAAAAATGAGTCCAATGCAGAGAAAACAGAAGGGCACATAAATTAACTCTGCTTTGCTCTAAGTTCTACAGGGTGAACTTGAGGTTTACTATTTCAAAATGAAAAGTGGAAACAACAAGTTCAAGTAAATTGTTACTAACCAGAGAGAACCACTACCCTACAACTTACATGGAAGCCACATTTTTCTTTCAACCAATAAGAATGGGCTTCAATATATTCCTTCAGTCTTATATCTAACAGTAGTAATGCCTCACTTCTGGCATTTGTCCTGGGTTCCAAATTTAAGAAAACCAATGGGAAAATAGATCTCTGCAAGGAATTGAGCAGCATTTATTAAAGACTGAATCCTACCAATCCAATACAAAAGACTTACCAAAATTTTGTAGTGTTAAAGTATGATTGGATGTATGTTTTCCTTAATTTCAGGCAAAATGGAAATGGGAATGACATCCCTAATCTTTTATTTATACATACAATATATAATATGCACAATATATAATATATAAAATATATAATATGTATTCTTTTCGTGAGAAATTTCTCCTCTCCCACATTTCCTTTTCATCTTCCCTGCCTTTATTTCTCTTACTATTGTGAGGGAAAGGATTGGATGACAGTGATTGGTCTTACAGTATGGCTGTCTTGGAGGGATGAAAGAAAAGAATTCTGATATCTTCCATTGATTATAGACAAATGATTAGTTGACACAAACAGTGTTCAATTGGTGTTTGAAAAGTGTAAGACGAAATCATTCCATTCTATCGTGTAAAATTTAAAAACTACTTTTAAAATCTATCGTCTCTCAGTATGAATGTTTCTAATTTGAGAAAAGAATATAATCTGATGTCGCCTGTTGATTATTGTTGTTATTTATATATCTAGTAATTAGCCCAGTGGCAATGCCATGGTAGACATTATAGAATGAATAAAAGATAAATGAATGAATAAATGAATAAACGTGAACATCTTAGACACAGAACTATCAAAACAAGTAAGTTTTGCTGGAGTCCCTGGCTCCTGCTGGTTCAAAAGGAGCACCTAACATATGCATCCCACATATGGTTCTCTGTACACTCTTCCCACTCCCATCCTCTCCTTAATGACTAGCTTTCCTGAAGGGAACAGTTTTAGATAAATACCAGGTGAAATATGGTGCCGAAATAAAGTTCTGGAAGTGATTTTTGAGGTGCTAGAAGCTCCCACACATTGAGAGACCTCCCACAAGCAATTTTCTTGAGGCAGATTCCAAATAACAAGGGTTGGTAAAGTCTGCTTCCTGTAATGCTACCTAGTCATCCATCTTAATCTGGTGTTAGCTTACGCAGTTAGCTAGGGCAGTTGTGTTGTTTTGTTTTTTTTCCCTCCAAAGAGGAAGAGAGGTAGTTGAAAGCAGAACAGCTGCTATGACATATCTGATGGAGAAATAATGAGGCAGTCCAAAGGTGTCATCCTTCTTTGTGCAGAAATATAGACAGTTACAAACATGCACATCATGCAGATATTGCCTTCAGTCAAACAACATTTAAGGGAGCAGTAACAAGTGATGGAAGTAAATGCAAATCAAAGAATAAATGTAAGATATTAGGAGAGATATTAACTTGTTCTGACATTAAGAACTATCAAAATGAGAACATAAAATTTTGACTTCAGAGACGTTTGATTTGACAACCATCTATTCAAGCACTGTATTTCCTAAGACTTGCTAG
Organism: Uropsilus gracilis; assembly: GCA_004024945.1. NCBI lineage: Eukaryota > Metazoa > Chordata > Mammalia > Eulipotyphla > Talpidae > Uropsilus > Uropsilus gracilis. The sequence goes on from PVHY01005240.1 coordinate 57,854, forward strand.
CTAGTCTAAGCAACTGCCTCAAAACTTGCCTACCTGTTCAAGGTGACTGAATTGAAATGATAATGGTAAAGTACTGTCAGTGGTTAACTACCTAATTTTGAGAGCTTTCTCCATAGCTCAACAAACCTTCCCCATCTTGTTCCTTCTTTAATTAAAGGAAAGGTAAATAAACCAATTAGAAAAATCAACAATAATAATATTTTAAATAGTCAATAGTTTTAATCCCAAGCATCAAAAGTCCCTTTTAGTTCTGAATATGTCTTCATTTCATGACTCTTGAAAGGAGACAAGAATCCACCTCATGTCATGGAAGCTTACAGTATCAAATATTCACAAACGCACCTATCTCCAAGATCTGGTTTGGGTTCAGCCACTTACTCCTTCATGGGGAAGGAAATTTGAGTCATCATTGTTATGTTAAGTTGGATTCTTCCAGAAAAAGACTGAATCAAGGATTCAAGAGGCAAGTGTATATTTGAAAAATGCAATACCACCAGTGGTTTTTTTTTGGGGGGGGGAGGGGGGAGGAGAATGGGGTAGGTGAAATAAAGGAAAGCGAGTTCATTAATAATGGTTATGTTATCAAGTCATCTTTCACTGTGGAGGATCAAGGGTAATTTCCTTGGCAAATGTGTAAAACATACACACAGAGTAACTACACCTAAAGAGAAAAGAAGCTTGTGATGTATATACCCATTCCAATCCATTATTTGTTAAGGGCTGAAGGATATTAATTCTCTAATACTTTCACCTTGTCATGTGCAATTAAGCAGCCTTTATAAATTCAAAGAAAGCATTCAGGCAGAGATACTGGTCATTTAGAGGTTAGCCTGAACAAACCAAGGTGGTAAAATTACATAGACACCCAAGATATTACAGCAGTTTTAAAAGTGGCAGCCTTCAGTCAATAATAGATTATCAAATGGTCACTATTGCTCAGAAATAAAGGTGAGAGAAGTGTCAACATAGTCAACGTGTTCTACAACCAAATCAGTCTTAGCTATTTACGTACCTATTTACCAAACCTGATTCTCTTACCTTCCTCAAGTTAATTCATTTTCTGCTGAACCCAGTCAGTGGTCATTTTTTAGGCTTGTGACAAAAATCCCATATGCAGCAATGTCACTCAAAATATGGTCAAGGCTAGATGGTGAATACTACCGAGGCAAAGCAAAACCTCTAAGATTCCCCAAAGAAATCATGCCTCTCTTCAGAAGGTAACCTATCAACCAACTATATAGTTTCCCTTTGAGAGTATATTCTGACTTACCATTGGGTCCTGAAGGATGGGACTGTTTCACTCTGAGACACTGAATGATGAGGAAATAAACTGAATATTTCACCAAACATAATTCCCCTGAATTGTTGTTGCAGCTGGCAGGATTTCATCTTTCTTTTATAGCTGACTAGACTTCCATTGTGAATATATGCCACACTTTCTTTATTCATGTGTGAAATGAAATGAAAAGAAGTTGGATACACACAACACAGTGTGAACAGTCATAATAAAAAAACTTAAAAGAAAGTACTAATTTTCTCTCACATTTAATTATTCAGTGGTATTTAATTGTCTAAAATGACCCACATCTAAAGGGTTGCTCTATTCTACTCTATAAATAGTTCCCTTTCTGTCCTGTTTCTCTACTATCTCTTAAAGTAAAATATTCATCTTTATGGCAAATGTTGGCTTAAGAACATGTCCATATGCCAGCCCATGAAAAGTAGAAAAGAAAGAAAATCTAAGCCAATTTCTTTTTAAGAAAGTGAAATAAAACATTGCTTCCTCTCATATTCCATTGGGAAGAACTTAGAAATATAGCCATGTTAATTACAAGGACATGGAAACAATCCAAATGTTCCAAAATAGATGAATGGATAAAAAAGATGTGGCATATATACACAATGGAATATTACTCATCAATTAAAAATGACCCAAATTTGATGATTTTATGGTAACATGGATGTACCTAGAAGAAATCATATTAGTAAAACAAGTCAGAAGGAAAAGACAGAAACCAAATGGTTTCACTAATATATGGACAACCAAACAAAAGTACACTACTGGGGGTGGGGAGAGGACCAGCTGGAGCTGCGAGGGAGGGGAGGAGATGGGTGACCCCCTGGGATTACAATGATGTGAAATATATATATATATATAAATAATTTATATAATTTAAAAAATTGAATAAAAAAGAAATATGGCCATATTAACTTCAAAGAAGACTGGGAAATATATCCTCCAGCTGAAGCCATCAAATACCCACATAAACACTATTAATATAGAAAAGATGGCAACAACTAGCAGTCTGTCACTTGCAGTATTTTCTAAACTTCATAAATTTAAATTATTGGTCAAGTCAGATAAAGCTGGCTTTTGGGGCATTTACCCACCACTTCTAGAACTTTCCACACAATTTTCTACTTACATGGAAGGGCTTACAGCAGATCCTGATAAACAGCTGAGAAAGACACTCTCTTGCATAGAGTCCAGGTATGTGTGGCAATATGGTGCCACTGAAAATGAGAATTGATTTTGAAGCAGAAATTAGAGTGAAACAGCTTGAAGAACAGATCTATAATTGAATGGTTTTTCTAGGAAGACTACTGGCAAGTAAGTATGTAATGTTATATGTTCAGATTTCCTGGAATAAGCATCAAAATTCTATGCCAGGTCAATAGCCACCAAAAAAGGCCCTATAAGCATCAGTTCTCAGCAATCAGGTAGTCAATATTTGGCTATTGTTGCAGCTTAAAAACAAAGGCTTGCAAGTCTGAAATATGGCCCCTCAGGATGACAAAGATGGTCTAGATCAAGTACCAAAATTCATCAAATAACACATTTATAATCTATTTTTGCATCTAGATATTGAGTCCAGGTAGTTTTTTAAAATGCTAGTACCTAAAAATAATACTTCCAAAAGGAAAAGAGGTCATAGAAAAAGTTCCATTTAATGAAAGATTCAGTGTAACAGCTAATCACTATAGGCCCTTTAAAGCCCAAGATAAATAGACAAAAATTGAGTAGAGCAGGGATTAAGTGGAGACACCCTCTGACATTCAGGGAACCTAGAAAACCTGCTTTCTTGCTTCTCTTGGATCCCGTGGTTGTTAAGGCCATACAAAACTGCTCACAAGTCTAAGCCAGCTATTGATTTCCACATCTTCAAGCCTCTGTGTTCAGCAAGCCTTCGGTAGCCTCCATTACATTTCATTATTCAAACTCCTCGTCAAAAATCATCCTGTGTAATGTCTTCTCTCATTCTTTCAGTCAGAGTTATTCACCACTCCCTTCCTAAACTCATGGAGCAGCCATATTCTTTTTACAAATTTTACATGAAAAAGTTGTTTTCATGTTTGGGACCCTCACGATACTAACCAAGGACATCATTTATTTCAAAAACTAGAAAACTCAAATGTAAAGAACTGCACATTTCTTACTATGGGAATTGTTTAATTTTAACAAGATAATCTTCAATGACACTTTTGATCAAAAATTATAATATTCACTGTACTTGGCACAGAGAAAGCTCTGTGTTTAAATCGTGTTTAAATTCATTTAATCAACATTTTAAAAATATATACAGCATTAAAAATGCAAGGATGAGTTAGTTCAGGAGTGACGTCAGACTTTAATATGTATTAGGAAACAATCACTCTGGACTGCCTTGATCAAGATTTTGGCTGACATAGATTCAAATAGACCCTGTGAGCTGTAAACAGATCGCTCTCTTTCATAGGTATTTGGCATCTTCAAATTCCAAGGCTTGCTGTGGAAACGTAGGCTCTCATTAAATGCTTGAATAATGGATGAACAAATGAACAAACAAATGTGTAAATATATGGATGTTAGCACAGCAACTAGTTTTATATATATTTAGATCAAATATATACAAATGTATATTTTATCTATACTTATATAGTGGAATTCTGCTGAAAATCATGGCAATACTAAACTCCTTTATCAGAATGCAATTAACATTTTAATTTTCTATAATCATCTGTTTATCTCTACTGCAGAGCACATAAGTATCACTAAGAGAAGAAACCAACCATTAACTGCATTTAATTACTGTTATATAACAGATGTTACCAAACTACATTCATAGTCCACACTAACTCTGTGTGTGTTTGTCTCTTTATATGCAAAGTAAAAATGTGAGTAACTACATCCCTAGGCTATGTCTTTCAAGGTGAGGTTCATCCTTGTGATTCCATCTTTATTATTTTGGATTTTACAGTAGGAAAGTTATTTTCCTCAATCCAAGAATTACTTCCAATATGGAAATCATTAGTAAAGTTGAATATGGAATTCAGAAATGGGAAAACAAAGTCATAAACTGAACAGACTAGTTGACAATAACAACCTGAAACCCAGAAACAATTTGATCGTGTTACTTAAAAAGTTTCATTGACTAGTAGGAATGGTATTAATTCTCCAAGCTGTGAAGTATTTGCATTTTAGATGGCCTGCCTATCTCCAGCAATTTTAAAGGGGATTTTCAAAAGTTCTGGTAACAAAAGAGTTAACAGAGTGGCATCACTATTAAAAGATTTATGTTAACCAGGTGTTGGAATTGCTTGAAAAGTCAACCATTTAACATACAACCTTTCTGTTGTAAATACTGTACCACCCGAAGACAGATTAAACAGTTTTGTATAAAACTATGGTTTTGAAAAATGAGGGATAATGAAAAAAACATTGTGCCTAAATTTACTTGAGAAAGTTGCCAAACATGTGACCCTCAGAATGCCACAGCATCCTTATACCTTTAACTCACTTAAATTGTCTCATGCAGAGACAAAGGTGGGGTTTGGGGTTCTAAAACAAACATAGAATATGCATACCAGAAACAGATTAATGACTACCTCTTCACATGTCCAAGTCTATATGTCACATGTGAAACCTCAGAGGGCTCAAGGGTTATCGTAGCCTATAGTATCATACTTAGAGGAGACTTTCAGTTTCTCTGAATTATGAAGTTAACCTGTTAACCCTGTTGCCTTCACACTATTTCACTGGAAATCCTACATATTTGGGAGAATTGTGGTTTTTCAGGCTTCAGTCTTGAGATCCCCTCATACAAACTAACCCCTAAAAATGGGGCTGGGGGAGTTTTTCATGAAATGAGCATTACAGAACCTAACCTCAGGGTTAAATACTACAATCATTCACAGGTGGGATTTCCTGGGGTTTTGTAACTTTCCATGAAGAGGTTTACATATGCCCAAAAGAAGCCACTGCTGAAACAGGTTGTGTTTTTCACTTGGGAGGCAGCTGGGGCGGGAGGGGGGGAGCAGGAGAAAGGGGTTGTGCAGTTTTAACTAAGCAGTGAAGTAACGATATCTGTTCATAGTTACCAAGCTGTTGTGCTTTTTGTTTAGTAGGTCAACGTACTGTCGTTGTCTTAATTTGCGTCTGAGTCTATCACGCAAGGGGCCACTGCAGAAGGTTTTAATCAAAGCAGCCAAACCAACAAAATAGGACATCCTGATCAGAATTACTCTCTCAATCTCATTTTCAACTGTTGCTTTTTCAGAGGTTTGGCAAATTTCACAATAAACCACTTACCAAAGTGTTCATATCTAATGAGAGGTAAATTTTACATAAGAAAGATAATCTCTGTCACCCAATCTTGAAAAATGTTCAATATCTATAGTTAAATGAAGACCACTGCTACATTTTCAGCCAGTCTTCCAAGAAAACTTACAGCACAGAATCTAAAACTGTTCTGTTCTCTAGAAAGAATTCTCTACTCATTATACCTATATTCCATATACCAATCTTTAGAAAAATCGTAATTTTGAGTTACCCATAAATATAAGAGCATAGAATTATTTAATATTAAGATTCTGAGTCTCTGTGTCAATTTTCTTCTATGTTCTTTGGATCTCAGAGACAAAACAACTTACAGGTTACTAATTGTAGAGTATGTGAGTTAGTCTGTTTTTTCCTTCATTTGCCTGTAAAAACAAGCACCTGGGTGTTGTGTCTTCCCCATGACTGTGGTGTTCTGTGGGTGTGCGCATGTGTAAGTGAGCATACCTAAGTCTAGGGAAGAGGAGACAAAGGGGTGCAGAGAGAACACTACAGCATAAGAAATGGATGAGAAAGCACAAGGGAATGAAAGAGAGAAAGCCCAGAGAAAGAATGGGAAGAACTCTGGGTGGATGGGGGAACTCACCTGCTTCCTAGCGCCCCCAAATCCTCCAGCCCTGCCTCAGCCCTGGCTCAGTCCTGAGCTGCCCAGCCTGATGTGTCTGTATAACTGCTAGAGACAATAAAGACCCTACATGCATTGGTGAGCCTCATGTAGGGGAGCTACAACTGGCAAGAGGATGGTTACTTTACACTCCTAGAGCCTGCTACTGTAAACCAAAACAGAAAAACAATCCATTGTCATCAAGAATTAATTCACATGAATCTTAGAGTTAAAGGTACAGCTGCAACCCAGAAATTTCTAGATTGTTCACAAACTGCCCAAAGGTCAAGCCTGGTGCGAATGTAACAGCATTTCAATTAGAGACCGTTCTCTCTTCATTCACATATTTTTGGCATCATCTTTTGGCAATGATTTGTTCAGGTCAGATGTTCCTACTTAAAACCAAACCAAAGTCAAGTCTCAATTCTTCCAAAGATATGAGGATGATGTCAACTTTTAAAAACCCCGAGTCTGCAAGCACATTCTAAGTTTTTGACGGCAAACATATAGGTGTACGTGTGTGTATAAGCAAGTACAACTGCCACATGGCAGTAGTAGCTATCAGACTTCCCAGCACTATGCCAGGACACACCAGGCCATTAAGAAGCTGGTAAAGCACAACAGGGACCCAATTCAGGTCTGATCTTCTCTGGTCTCTGCATCTACTCCCAGCATAGTAGTTGCAATAATAGGGAGCTGGCTAAGAGACCCCTCACAAATCCTCTACCCTAGTCTAGAGGTTAAAGCACAGGTGAGATAAAAGATCTATGTACAAAGCGGATGGAGCCTGGGTAATCTTCTGGAAGACTCATTGGAGCAGCACAAAATTTTAGAATTGCTTCATACACTCAAATAGATTCAGTGAGGAAGACTTTTAGCAATTTGAAAGTGTGTTAAAGTAGGAGGTTGGTGTGAAGGGCATTAATATTTATGTGTATATGTTCAAGTGACTGTCCATTTAAGACTGGAGGAAGAGGGTAGTGAATGTTCTGGATATTCTTGTCTATGTGTATACATTCAGAGGGAAATTTTTTGACATTTCTTCCCCACTGAAATCTGTATACAAATATTCCACAATATTCTTAGTGCTTCACTGAATATTTGTTTTTCTTTAAAAGGTAAAGTTTAGCAGAAATTTTAAACACTTACCATGAGTTAGAAGACTTTAGAGACTAACCATAACTTTCACTATGTATAGAATAACCCATTTTAAAATCATTTTATGGTAGTTCACACCTTCTGACAGTTTTTGACAACACACCCTTGGAATTTTTTAAAATATATCTAATTACTAACCAAAAACAAAATACTAGAACTTGTTAGGTCCTTGGTAGAAAGCAGAGATGAACACACACATCATGCCAGCTCTTATGTACATATGTTTTACATAGGGACATGCATTTTTCTAGAGTAGGGCATTTCAAATTTCTCTGTTTACAAAATGGTAACCTGGCATTTGGGAAAAATAATTAAATGATATGCAAAGACCATATTATTATTTACAATACTCTTAAAATTCCTTCATTGTGGGTTAAATTGTGCCCCACCAAAATCCTTGTTGTTGTCTTAATATTCAGTACCTCCTCTGACTGTGACTTTTTTTGAAATAGTCTTTGTAGAGGTAACCAAGTTGAAAATGAGGTTATTAAGGTAGTCTAAGTCAAGACAAAAGTTATCACTTTTATTGATGCTTCTAAAGCCAGGGATTCCTAAAGAAGTTTGGGAGCTACTGGAAACTAGGAAGACAGTGAAAACACTGTCTCAGAAAGTTCTCAGAAGGAATCAACTGTGAAGATACCTTGATCTCCTGTTTCGCTTCCAGAATCAATGTCACTATATTATGTGGTTTATGTCTTTGTAACAACAAATTTACACATATTCTAAAATCCAAATATTTCTATTCTTTTGTTAAAATATAATAAAACTGACCAAGAAGAAAAAACTGTAGTGGTAGGTACAACTCTAAATTAAGGGAAATTAGAAAATCTTAAACTGTATTTAACATAAAGATAGCTGCTCAGTGGAACCACAATAATTATGCTTAAAAAAAAAGAAATCCTCAAATTAAAAGGGTTTATTTTTGTTACCAGTGTCAAATAAACTTCCAAGAACACACTCATGGGACATTTCGAATTGTAGTTCCACAGATGTAATTAATGTACTGTAATACACAAAGAAAATAAATACAGTCAAGTAGGGCAAATAGTGAGAACATGATCTTTAAACATACACCAAAAATCTAACAAATTCAAGTAAGTATTTCCAAAATCAAAGTGAGGAAAGACATTGTTTTTGCTTAGGGTAAAAATCCAGTTTTAGAGCCATATTGTATTCCAGAAGGTAAATTAATCCAAATTTTTCAAAAAAAAAAATCTCTGCAATTTTATTGAAAGTGTCCAAGTAAAATGACAAAAGTTTTATGACTCAAAAATTTGTTGTTTAAGTTGACAGAAGAATCACAATCTAAATGTATAACTTGATTGGAATTCATTTATCTCTTGTAATGCTTTAATGGGAAAGTGCAAGACAAGGTATTTGTCCAGTTGAAATAATTTTTTGGCAACAAATATTTAACCCAACATTCTTAAATGGTGCCTCTGTTCCACAAATATTATCCTTTATAATTAGAATTTTCTCCATATTTATATTTATGATGATTTGAGAAAATAAGAAAATTGCTTAGACACAGGTCTTATAACTCACTATTTAAAATGATCTATACTTTAAAGTACTTGTCATTGAGTTGACATATCTAAGTTTTATTTCTCTGTGACAGCAAAATCAGCATAATCTCACTCAACTATCCACTATCAGACAAAAAAGCAAATTCTTTTCATCTTTCCATCTACTTACAACCTCACAAATACAACAACTAATGCAATTACATAGCATCAGATATTTTCATGGTCTTTAAATAGTCATCTACACAAGTTGCTAACCTAGAGACTTTTACACACCTGTGATTAAATAAAAAGATAATTGAAAATTATTCTATGAACTGAATGTTTGTGTCCATGCAAAATTCTTATGCTTTAACCATAATCTCCAATGTGTTGTTATCTTGAAATAGGGTCTCTGGGAGGTGTTAGATCAGGATTACTATCCTTGTAAGAAGAGATAAGAGAGATAAGTTATCTTTAGATAATATGAGGACATATGAGACAACAACTGTCTACAAACCAGCACCTTGACTTTGAACTCCTCTGTCTCTTGACCTGAGACAATGTTGGTTATGTAAGCCATGCTCTGCATGGTATTTTTGTTACAGCAGTTCAAAATAAGACAGATACCATATCTTAAAGTCTATACTTATAGGACTATAATTTGTAAAGATGCTCCTTATCAATATTTATTATCTGTTGATATCAGAGAGTCTCTTAAAGGTTATGATAGAAGTGAACTGTTAAGATGATTTGGTTTCTGTACAAGATGCAATTGACATTCAATACCAAAAACTCTGACTGAAATTTCTGAATAGAAAGCCAATGACTTAATCATAACCAGTGGAAGTTGATAGATTAATAAGAAATAGTAGGAATGAAAATTGATTGTGATTATGAAACCATGACCCCAACATGGGCAGTGTTATTTGTTCATAAAAGTTTGGCATTGCCGTTAGCTGTGTTTGGAAAAACACAGAGGTTAATAGTGGCCTAAACCAGATAAGGGTATTTCCTTCTTTTACTTTTTTGCAAATCTTGAGCAGCCTTGGTGAACATGTGAAACTAGCAGTCAGGGTTATTGTTTCAAGGTCCAGTGGGAAAGAGAAAATGAATCACCAAGATGGTGTTTGAGGGAAAATTGGAGACTCTGGTTTTCAGGAGGGGAGGAAGAGTTTAAAAAAAAAAAAAAAAAAATATATATATATATATATATATATATATATATATAGAGAGAGAGAGAGAGAGAGAGAGAGAGAATGGAGCAGAGACTGGGACAGAGAGACTTTGGGAAGGAGACAAGAATGATGGACTGGTAAAGGAGCCCAAGTGGCCAGGCTGGTCAGAAGCCCCCTGGAAGAGGGAGCTGGTGGGGGTTAGGAGCCATGGTGGGAGAGTGGCTGTCAGAAGAGTAGCTGGTGTGAAGTTGAATGGCAGGCTGGGGGTGATCATGGGCTGCTGGTGAATGTAGCCAGATGCCACCAAAGGCAGGCCTGGTAAAGGAAGAAAGTTTGAAGAACCTTGGAGAAGCTGAGCAGCACAGAATGCTGGAAAGAAAAGAAACAAAGAGAAGATGGAAAAGAAAGACTGGATTTTGGAAGTGCCTGCCTCAGGTTTGGAGGGCAAAGTGGCACCATCTTGGACATGTGTCTTCAGGACCTTTGAAACTAAAAATGATTGGGGTGAGGTAACTGGCTACTTGTGGCATTAAGAACTTTTGATTGACTTTCTGTTATCCTGATTAATTTTCCTTGTTAAAAAACCCTGTTGCTTAATTGCTCTTGACTAGCAACTGCTACACATGGGTGGTAAGAATCTGAAAGAATCTGAGTGGTAGAATTCACAATTTAAAAGTGTCCCATTTTTTCCCCCTTGAGCTTATTGGTTGGAGGCATATGCCCTATTTCGACCCAATTTCAGTTAAAGTCTAGAACACAAAAGGAGTCTCATTTTAAAGCAACAGAGGCTATTTTTTAGATGATTTCCCTTATACATCTTACATACAAAAAGTGCTGCCTTCAAAACTAAATCCATCGGTGTGAAGCCAACATTCAAAACTGTTTAATGAATGATGGGGGTGGGAAGAAGCATTTATTAGGTCCTGGTGACTGAAATAATGGAGCAAGTAACATAGCAAATGTTACAAAGGCAAAAAGAAGTAACATGGGCATGTTCTAGTTTCATCCACACAGGAGTAGCGGTTATTGGACTTTAACTTCTTGTTATAAACAAGTCTAAAATCTAGACAAAACATATATAACAACTGTTTGTGGGCTTTGGACAGCAGCCAATGCAGGACTATGGTCCTTGAGAGAAAAGAGGCAAACTAAATAAATATCACATAAACCCCAGACTTCTTCCTGGGGGCATTTTCCAAACTTCTGCTCAGGGAAATATATAAGTAAAGACAGGTAGCCTTGCTGGACATTAGAAACAGAGTATTTAGGATAACCCAGCAATCTAGGATTGGAGGGAGAGGGTTCCAGAGAGGAATGCATGACATAAAAGAGCCTTAATGGTTTGTGTAAAATGTCCTTTCTGGTCTTTAGTCAAGTTCTAAGATGTATGAGAACAAAACTTTGGAAACATAATCAAGAGGAAACACTGCCATATTAGAGAAAAGAACAGATTTCCAAATTCATGGAGTGCAGATTCAGAAACTAGAGACCTTGTAGCACATGCTTCAGATGCCAGATTGTCACCTCTTAGGACATGGGGCAGAAAAAATGACTCCCTGGGTATAAGGACTATGAACAAAGTGAAAGACTTGTCCTCACAAAGCTTAAATCTTGACAAAATAAAGGTGACCCACTAGTAATTTTGCTTAGCACTAGTTAGAGAATTAATTCAGAGCATCTATAATACATGAAAAATGATAATGATATATTCAAAAGTTACTAAACATGTTATCAGTTTTTTTTAAAGCCCAGTAACTAAGAAATAAGATACTAAATAGAATTGCGGAGATAATTCGAGTAATAATTTTTAAAAAATTGATAACCATATTTAAGGGGAAAAGATTGACAAGCAAATGAAAATTCAGTAATATATTAAATTTTACAAAGAAATAAAAATATATGCTATGAAAAGACAAAATACATTTAATTTTAAAATGTGTTTTATAAGGTTAGCAGACTGGAAATGATAAAACTAAATTTGCGATTTGAGGATGTCAGTAGAAAAATAGCTCAATAAAAATACAGAGCTAAAATTACAGAAACAAATCTTATCCTAGAATGGGTTAAATTAATTATCAATAGAAGTCTGTCCTAGACAGATTATGTTCTGGCAAATATTAAAAACAAGTTTTGAAATATCAAAGTAATTCCAAGTAACTCAACATTCCACAACTAAAACTATAAATACCAGAGAAATAGAAAGCAAAGAAGTGTGTGTGGGGCCAAGGAATATAGGGAAATTGTCTACCTTCAGTTCAACATTGCTCTGAGCCTAAAACTGTAAACACAGACCCACACACATATACACATACATGTGCACATCATATGAAGACACGGCAAATAATGGATAAACTTAAATACAAATGTATCCGTGGTAGCCAGAATTCTGAAAGTGAGCTCCAGGAATTCACACCCTCACCCCTAGAGCCTATCTATGAAGATGTTCAGGTAGCCAATAAGAAATTGTGGTACCTAACTGTCAGTAGTGGTTGCACCACTACTGCAACATGTGCATGTGCAACAAATGGATGAATCTCAAAACCACCATGTTAACTAAAAGAAGGAAAACACTAGAATCTGCATAATCATACAGGAATCATTGTGAAGTTCTAAAAAAGTGAAAAAAAATACAGTGACAGCAATCAGATCAGTGTTTTCAGGGGTCAAAGAGTGGAAAATGGGGATTTACTACAAAGAAGCAAGTGGGAAGTTTTTGGGGTGAGAGAAGTTCTACCATGATAATGTAATAGATGACTATTCTATCAGAACCCATCAAGTTTTATACTAAAAAGCTGATGCATTTTATTCTGTGCAAATTACATATAATAGAGTTGACCGCCACAAAAGAATCATTCTAGAGTGATCTGAATGATTGTTACACCAATAATTAAGTTTCTGAAAATTCATGAAACTCTGTACTTAATGACATATTCCCATTGGATACAAGAATTAATACTTCAGTTTTAAAATGTTTAAATATTAAAAAGATATTATGTATGTTGAACACACATTTAATTGTATACTCCAGAAGATTATGCCACACAAGTAAGTAGTAAGCTTAGATGCACAGGTTCACAGCTGCCAGAAGAGTCATTTCAATGGGTGCTAATATTTTTGAGTTTACTCTCATGCTTAACTTTTTCCCCCTCACTTTGATGATAACACAAATTAATATTCTATCAAACATATTAGCTAAATAGATTTATACCATGTGGCAATCAACAAAATAGCCCCCAATGATGTCTATGTGCTAATCCTCAGAAATTGAAACGTTAATCTATTTGTCACAAGTGGCTTTCCAAATGTGATTAAGGATGAACAGATTAAATTCAGATTGTCCTGCTGATCCCAAATTGCTCACGTGGGCCTTAAAAACAGAGACTTTTCTGTGCTGTGATCAGAAGAAAAGGTGACTACAGAGTAGCCAGATAGATGGAACATTGCTAGTTTTGAGATCAAAAAAGGGAGCACAAGGCAAGGAATCTGAGAGGCCTCTAGAAGGTAGAAAAGGCAAATAATTGGACTCTCATCTTGAGTCTCCAGAAAGGAATACAACTCTGCTGACTTTGATTTTAGTCCAGTGAGATCCATGGTGGACTTCTGAGATCATTAAAAAAAAAAAATACTAGGAAACTAACTTTGTGGCAATTTCCTAAAGCAGCAATAGAGAACACAGTCTCGAATGTAGTGATTGGGAGATGTTTTTTTAAAAAATCACAAAATTAGAACAAAGGAAAAAGGTGCATTTATTGGCAAAGAGGAAATGAAACCAATTTCAAGCAATGCCACTTAGTAGCTCAGGTACCTTCTCTGAGCTTCAGTTTCTTCTGTAAAATAAGACATGTAGGGTAACAACCTCAGATGGGGTGTTATAAGAAGTAAAATGATTATTTGCAACCTTTTTACTTAGCCATACACAAAATAGACTTTCGATAAAAAGTAGTAATTATATTATCCTTCCTGGGGAGAGCCAAAAAATACTTCAGTTCCTGGAAGAGTCTGTATAGAAAAATTACTTTGTTCTTAACACTGAAAGAGATGGTACAGTGTTCAAGTCAAAAGGAGCCACTATATAATTCCAAAGGCAGTTCAGGTGTTTATGTAAATAGTAGGTAAAATAAATTAATTCCTAAGTGTTTTACCTGGAATTAACCTTGCCTCATTAAACATTCTATGAACAGGGATAAGAATGCAAAGTGAGCTTCTCTTTGTGGTTAAAACCAACATGTTTTGATTTCATCCCTGATATTATGGGAAAAAGTATTTCTCAAGTGAAATTAGGCAGATTGTGGAGAAGGATGCATAATGAATGATTGAGACTGAAAGTAATTGTAAAATCTTTTACCTAAGTAACAGGAACATACAAAAGAGTACATAGACTAGATTCTTTTAAACTAAAAAAAAAAAGTCATTTTAATTTGATTACCATGCTTGTAGTATTAATAGAATTGAAGAATTTCCTCTACCACATTCTCCAGACTACTTTATAACTTTAGTGCAAAAGCAATTTTCAATAATGGGCAAATAGTTTTATAGCAACACAAGTTGAGTACACTTTGGAACATATAAAACATAAATTTTAAGAGAATTTTTAAATAGAAAATCTGGAAAGAATAGAGAAAAGTGTCCTTTGTTCTGAATATCTAAGACAACCTTTCAAAAGAACAAAACATTTTATATGTATGTAATAAATGCTGGGAAACTATGACAATCAAAAGGTCTATAAGTGACAAAGGATAATGCAGTTGGAAAGCATAAATTAATACCTTCCTTAAAAGAACACTTATTCACTTATATTCAAGTCATCCTCTTTGGACCAGTTTGTAAATCAATGAAAACAAGGAAATACTTGGTTAAATAATCTACTTTGTCTTCATGTTATTAAGAAAATACAAAGGAAAGAAACTTAAGTAGAAAGTTGCTCATCATTTTTACTCAGTGATACAAATAATATTTACTAATATGTTTTGTGGCATGTTGTAAAAAAAAAAATCAATGACATAATTCCTTCCCTCACAGAATTAGCAATTCAAAAGGATACACTGACATTCTTGTGATGAAGTATAAAACAAGGGAAATGAAGTAAAAATCATGTAAGTAACACAAATCCCTGTGGATGTTTAGTAAAGACAAAATTAGGAGAACCAAGAAAGACAAGTCTGTCTTATACTAGAAACTGAGGGGGCAGGTATGGGAACTTATTTTTATTAGTGTTACACATAGGGAAAAATCTTAGAATTGGGCCTGAAAAGAATGGTGTGTTGATAAGCGGAGATAACTAAAAAGGTAATCTAAGGAGGGGGAAAGAGAAGTCCTTTAGAAATGAAACTAAAAATAAGATACTGAAGGTTACAAAGTCTGCATTTTATTACATAGAGTAGGAATTGTATTTTAGGGGCAAAAAAGGATGTGATAAGAATAAAAGATGGTGGAGCTGGAGAAAGGAGCTATGAAGTAGTTCAAATAAAATCTCAGGTGGTACCCCCAGGATAAGAAAAGAATTCACACAGTGGTCAGAAATTGGTAGCTGTCCTGCTCAAAGTTAAGGAGATAAGAAAGGAAGAAATGTCCAGAGTTTATTTCAGGAAAATATATTAAGAGCTTTCTAGCAATATAAAATATACAAATACAAATACCATGAATCTAGCCTTTGATAAGCCTGTGGTCACAAAATAATTATACTCATCCAAAGTGGTAAGTCCTATGAGAACATACTGGAGTATAAAGGGAAAAAAAGCATCCGATTATTTCCTCGAGGGGACAACAGCTAACCCACCTTGAAAGATTTAGTGAGTCATTTAGGCAACAACAACAAAAAAAAAAATGGAGAAGGGCATACTAGGTGGAGGGAAAAGTAGAAATAAAGGATTTGGAGACTCAAGAAAAAGTTCAGTATTGCACAGGATTCAATTTCTCCATATCCCCAACATTTTCATGGTTTTGTTTTTGTTTTTTAGTAATTACCTCAATGGGTGTGAAGTGATATCTTATTGTGGCTGCAAGTATATTTATAATTCTGCCTGAATGGATGATTTTCTGGAAGAAGATCATTATAATAATTGACTCCAGAAGACAGCAAATCTAAACAGACAAATTACCAATGAAAAAACAGAAAGCTTTCAAGGAACTAATTTTCAGGTGGTTTCCTTGAAGTAGTTTACAAATCCTTTAAAAAGCCAATCATTCCAAAATCATTTAAAATTTTTGAGAGCATAAGAAAAATATCCATATATTAAAACATGAATATGTTTTTGATGTTAAAACACAAGAAAATGTCTCTGAATCATAGTTTTTAAAACTATGTCATCTCAATTAAAAAAATAACTGTAGAGACAAAAAAAATGACCAACCTTAAACATGAATATGAATGAAAAATAAATTAAAAATAAAAGATACAATCCAGCATCCTATAAAATAAAAGCACATTTATCTTTAGAATTCAATGCAATGTTGTGTCATGTGAAAGACTTCACAACTCAAAACTTGGGATTTGTCTAAATTGTCAGTTCGAGTATTTTCCAAATATTGTTAAGTTAGGTAGATAAAACAATTGGATGAATTGTGGGCTTTACCTGATTTTACCAGCTCAGTGAGCAACTAGGAAATAAAATAAGGTTTAGGGAAGAAAATACTTCAAATAATGTCAAGAATCTAAAAGGATTACAAACCTCCTGAAACAGAATGCAGAAATTTACAGGTATTTTTCAAGGTGTGTAAATTCAAGGAAACAGATTTTTCCAAGACAGCAGAAATGGTGTTCTTGCTAGCAGGTGAAAATAGGGCAGAAGCTGCCAAACAAGCCACAGGGGAAAAAGTGGCATTTATTTTTATTTATTTGTCTTTGTAATTTAAACAACAGGGTTTTATTTTTTTTCTTGGTTGGATACTAATTTTATTTAATTAATTAAATAATTTATTCATAGCTAAATTTCACATCTTTGTGATTTCCAAGATTCACCTCCACACCTTCCCTGACCTTTCTCACCCTGTCCGCTCCCCCCCCCTTGCATACTTTATTTTGGTTTTTAGCTTGTTGCATACTTTAATTTGGTTTTGTTTTGACTTTTCATGGCTTTTTGTTTCTTTCCCATGTCCCATATAATAATGAAACCATTTGGTGTCTGTCTTTCCCTTTTTGACTTGTTTCTGCTAATATGATTTCTTCTAAGCCATCTATGTTATCATAAAATCATCCAATTTGTCATTTTTAATTGATGAGTAATATTCCATTTTGTATATATACCACATCTTTTTCATCCAGTCAATTGTTTTGGGACATTTCAGTTGTTTCCATATCCTTGCAATTATAAATAGTGCTGTGGTAAACATCCGAGCACAGGTGTCCCTTTGTACCCACATTGAGGTCTCCTTTGGGTAAATTCCCAAGAGAGCAATTGCTGGGTCAAATAGTAGTTCCATTTTCATTAATTTGAAGGACTGCCACAAAGCTTCCCATAGAGGCTGAAACCAGTTTACATTCCCACCAGCAGTGTAAGCGTGTTCCCTTCTCTCCACATCCTCACCAGCACTTGTAAACAACAGGAAAATTAACCAGGAAAATGAAAGCCCTTAATGCCACAAGTGTCCATTTATTTTACCCAAGTACCATTTAATCCAAAAGTCCCAAACACATGTCCAAGATCACCCTGCAAATTTCAGTCTTTCTTTTCCATCTTCTTTTTGCTACTTCTCTCTCCAGTGTTCCGACCTGTGGCTTCTCCAAGGCTCTTCAAACTTTTCCAACAGATGCTGATGCAAAGTCAGTTTTACAAATATGCTACCTTGCTGTGGCTCCACGCACTTCCTTTACCAGACCTGCCTTCAGGGTGTCTAGTACACGGCAAATTCACCTGCCCTCAGCAGCCCCTGGTCACCCCCATCCTGGCATTCTGGCATCTGGCTCCACACCAGCTACTTCTCTGCCAGTCACTCTGCCACTATGGCTCACTCTTCCAGGAGGCTTCCCACCCAGCCTGGCCACGTGAGCTTCATCTATCTGCCTGCCATTCTTTTCTCTTCCTTCCTCTCTTTTCACTTGTTCTTTTTATCTGCTTTTTTCCCACTTGTTGCTTCTTCTCATAGGTCTTTCTCTCAGACCTACCCACCAGGGCATTTTGACAACCCATACAATTTTCAACTGCATCACTACCTTGTATCATGCTGGTGCATTTGCTGTATTTATTTAAAACTCATATAATGGCTGCTTCAATGGTGGGAGTGCAGTGGTGATTATACCTGAAAGGGAAATCCTGTGCTTTCAAAACACTAGTAAGGATATAGAATAATATACTTCAATAACCATAAATGAGAATACATTTTTATTATCAGATATTTGATTTTTATTACTAAATTATTTCTTCAGATAGGACATACCAAACTCCCATCCTCATATCAAACAAATTTTACTCTATCCTTAAACAGCTTAAGTTAGTTTCATCATTTTCTTTTAATAATAAAACTGATATTGAAATAGCATTCTGCCTGAGTATTATCTAAATACTAGTGCAACAAAAAAGATAAGGAAACAGTAAAGTTCAATGTGCCTGTGATACTAGTAACATTGGTGGAAACTGATACTGCTGATTTATAGGAAAATTTTCTGAATAAATATATATAGCCTAGAAGTTGCCTACCGAAAAGCCAACATTAAAAGTAAACTCAACTATCATTCAAGAAATTCTGCTTTTGTGCACTCATGGTTGGGCATTCCAAGCCTACCTGTTAATAATTAGATAATAAAGTACAGTCACTTTAAGAACTACAACATTATAGTGGGATCTCCCACTAGACAGATTGCTTTAAATTGCTGAACTTCCATTGTCCTCTAGTACTTTTAGAAAGTTATCCAGGATAATTTTTAGAAAGTTATTGCGTCTTGGGGGAACAGCATTTCAGCTTACTTACAGCCATGTAACATTTCACCTCCTTGGTCAATTTCAGACATCTGTGAAACTTTTCATGCTGAATTTATAGCCTTTAAAACCAAAACCTAAGGAGAGAATTTCATCTTTTTAAACAAGTACTGGATTTCCTACTCTTGTCTCCCCTAGGTCTCCTCATTCAGACTTCCTCATGAGCACATATGCAGGCTTAAATTTACTCTTTTTTGAAGAGGGCATAGATATATAATTTTTTTTAATTTTTAGTTTTGTAATACTCATCAATATTGGTCGTGTCTGTATGATTGTATTGTACCCCTTATACCCCACTTGGATACACAAATATTATCATCACCTGGAGTTCAGAATCTCAGCCAAACTGAGAATTAAGCCACATTTTTTTACTTAAATGACTGAAACATTCTACACTCTCTTGATTCCTGTCCACCAAACCAAGCAAGTGCCATAGACAAAGCTAACCTGAGCATTTGTACCAAACCAGAAACAACTCTACTCACTGACTCACTGGATTTTGGCTTTGATTTTCCTTCCATGATGATACCAACTAGCATGCCTATTATCAACTATGAAGCTGAAACTTGTTTAAGTACTCTCCATGAAGACTGAAGTAATGGGCAGAAATAATGATACCTTAGATTGACTATCTATTTTGCCCTGCTACTTCTTTTAGTCTTTCTCAGGCCATAGTTCTCTTGATTATGAGCACCCATGCATTCACTCAAAGTTCTGCTGATTACAAGTACCCATGGGCTTACTCAGGGAGCCACTTGTATATGCCTTGGACTAACTCATTCTTCCAGATAAGATCTTTCTTGCAGCTGGTTTTATAAATTCTAGTCTTAAGTCACCCAGCTTTTGCTCTCTTGTCCTTTTGTTAACTCAAAAAAAGGGTGAATTAATCTACCATACAGAAAATTCCATGTATTTTAAGTTGTTAATACAACTTATCTCTAGTAAGATATGATTTATGCAGATTTGAATTCTCCTCAATCACCTCAAGTTTTTACTCAGGCAGGAAATAGCATTAAAATGAACAAACTCACCTACAACTTCATGAGTTCCCATAACTCCTACTGATATTATCTATTTAGTAATATTTTCCAAATCTTAATAAGTCTTTGCAAATCTAAGTTTGACCATCTAGATGCAGACTCACTTGACTTAGTAAAATAAATATGTGGTTATTTTTACAGGCTTAACTTACTCAGAACTTGTCTACCTCTTAAAAACCAAGCAAAAACAGGGTTTATCAGTGGGACTTATACAGGGTGACATAGCTGAATGGAGGGCCAGGGCACCCCTCTTTGTGATATGGTACTGTGCCATTATTAACCTGGTGGGTGGTGTCTGAGAGAAAGACTCATGAGAAGAAACAGGAAGTGTGAAAAGGGGGATGGGGGAGGTGGGAGAGGCCTAAAGCAGCAGTGTGTGGGACACCAGAATGGTGGGGTAGTAGAGAGAGGCCAGGAGAAGATAGGTGTGGCCAGCAGAGGAGTAGTCAGTGTGGAGCCAGACATCAAAAGAATGGTGTGCTGAGGAGGATTAGGAGCTGCTGAAGGCAAGCCCAGTGAGTGTGGTGAGTGGCAACAGTGACCAAACAAGAGGCACATGGAGAAGAAAAGGGAAAAAGTTTGTCCTGTTGGAAACTTGCTGAAGGCTGATACCTAGAGAAAGCCAGGGGTTTGGAAAGCTGATTTTACACCAATAATTGTTGGAAAGGTTTGAATAACCTTGGAGAAGCTGAGTACTTCAGAAAGCTGGAAAGAAAAGAAAACAAAGACTTTATTTTGCAAAGTGTCTGTCTCAGTTTTGGAAGGGCAAAAGGGCACCATTTTGAATATATGTTTTGGGAGCTTATAAACTGAACATGGTGATGGGATAAGTTAACTGACCACTTGTGGCATTTAGGACTTTTTGTTTCCCTTGTTAATAAAACCTTGTTTAAATTGCATTATGTGAGACCTGCAACCATAAAATACATAGAAGAAAACCTGGGCAAAATCCTTCATGAATTTCACCTCAGAAATCCATTTGGGGAAACACTTATGGCCGGCAAAAAAATGAAGGAAAACATAAGCAGCTGGGACTATATCAAACTAAAAAGTTTCTGTTCAGCAAAAGAGAAAATAAAACTAAAAGAAACCCAACTGACTGGGAGAAAATTTTTGCCCTCCAGACAAGTGACAAGGGTCTGATAACAGATCCACAAAGAGCTTCTACAGCTCAACAAAAACAAAGCAATAAACCCAATCAAAAAATGGGGAGAAGAACTAAAAAGACACTTCACCAAAGAGGAGATACAGATGGCTAATAGGCATATGAAAAAATGTTCCACATCACTAATAATCAGGGAAATGCAAATCAAAACCACACTGAGATACCATCTTACACCAGTATGAATGGCCCATATAAATAAAACAGACAACAACAAATGTTGGCGCGGGTGTGGAGAAAAAGGAACTCTCTTAACACTGTTGGTGGGAGTGCAAACTGGTCCAGCCACTATGGAAGACTGTGTGGAGGACCCTCAAACAATTGAAATTGGACTTACATTTCACCCAGCAATCAATCCCACTACTAGGAATCTACCCAGAGGACATGAACACATTAATTCAAAAGGACACCTGTATGTGCATGTTCATTGCAGCTCTATTTACAATTGCCAAGATTTGGAGACAAACCAAATGCCCCAAAACAGATGATTGGCTTAAAAAAATGTGGTACATATACACAATGGAATACTACGCATCAATCAAGGAGGACAAACACATGTCATTTGCAGCAACATGGATGGAACTAGAAAGACTCATATTAGCAGAAATAAGTCAAAAAGAAAAGAGAAGTACAGGATGGTCTCACTTATATGATGGATATAGGGGGAAAACAAACAAACCAATAAGAAAGAATGAAAACAACCAATGAGATTGAACAATGAAGTGAGAGAGGAGGAGGGGGAAGAAGACAGGGGAGGTGAAGAACACAAAAGAGCAGGATGGTTAACAAGTGTTAGGGAAGTGGTAAAGCCCTAGGGTACATAATAATGGAATAATGTAATATAAATATAAATATACATATATATGCAAATTTTTAAAAATTTAAGTTAAATTTTTTTAAAAGGACAGGGTTATTAGGGAATGGAGAAAGAAAGAGGGTCATCTGCATCGTGCCAGGCAGGCAGGAGAGCTGCTTCTCTCCAGCGTAGAAATTGTGCTGATTCCTTTTCTTTCTTAATTAATTTATTTTTTTATATATGTGTTTCACATCTTTGTATTCCCCGGAGACCACCCACCACCTCCTTCCCTGACCACTCCCTCCCATCTACACCCCTCTTCACCCCCCCACATACCCTTTTATGGAATTTTTATGTACATGTCTATGGCCTAAATTGTCAACTGTAATAAATTTTATAATAAAAATAAATATATTGTGACTTATAACTGTCACATGCAGGTGGTGAGAACCTGGATTTTAAAAGTGCAGCTTCTTTCTTTGGCTTGTTGGTTGGAGGTTTTTGCCCTATTTTGAACTGATGTCAGGAATAGTGGAAATAAAAATTGGGAAAGTTCTGGTAATCTAGGAATAAGAATGATCACTTCAAGAAGATAACAGGAAAAGGGAATAGTGGGGTATAATAAATAAATACTTACCTGCCTTCAAATATTTTCTAATATGAAGTCATTTATTTTTTCTTTTCTGGTGTCAAGCTTATCTTAGAATACTACAGGGGTGAAATGCTAGACCATATCTTTTCCAAAGAAAGATAATGGCATAACATCAGAAATCGCACGCTACTACAGAAAAAAGTTACTATTCCTGATAGAGAACAAGAGACCAGTGTGTGGTGTAGCCCAGCTTTGGAGAGTCACAGGGCAAGTGAGATACTGAAATGTTGAAGCTCAAGAGGACACTGAAGATAGAGAAATGAAATTGGTCGAAAAAAGAGGCAAAAGCTTTCAACTTACAAGCCACAGTTTCCGTATCACCCATGCATAGCAGTTGCTACTCAAAATGCAGTTTAACAAGGAATGTTATTAACAAGGGAGTTTGACAGGGGAAAAGAAAGGTCCTTAAAGTCACAAGTGGCAGCTATCTTACCCCAGTCACCATTCTCAGTCCCAAGACACAGTCCAAGATGGTGCCCCTTTGCTCCTCCAAACCTCAGAGGTTGGCACTCTTCAAAGTCCAGTCTTTCCCTGGCATCTTCTCTTTTCTTCTTCTCTCTCCACTATCCCAACCTGCTCCACTTCTTCAAGGTGCTTCAAACTTCTTCCACATTTGCTGATGCACAAATCAGCTTTACAAATTCCTGGCCATCACCAGGTACCAGCTTTCCAGGCCACCTTGCTGGGGCATCACACTCTCCACACTGGCCACTCTTCCGCCAGCCATCATGATTCCTCACCACCACCAGCTCTCTCTTCCAGGGGGCTTCTGCACAGCCTGGTCACTCGGACTACTCTTTACCCACCTGCCATTCTCCTCTCCTCTCCAGAAAGCTCCCCTCCCGCATCCTTCTCCAGGTGCCAAAACCTCTCAGCTCTCAGCTTCACGTGGTTCTGATGCTTGTGCCAGTTCTCTCCTAGCTGCTTCCTCCAGCAGTTTTTAACTGCTATGCCTCCAAGGGAGGGGAAGGGGCACCCAGTTTCAGAAAGACCTGCCATCATTGATACCACTGACTGGGGCTAACTGGAAAACATAAGTGAAGATAAAAATCTACAAATCCCCAATCGCCTCAAGACTGAATCCCTTGTTAATGGAGCTAGAAATACCATCCTTTATTTTCACTTTTACATTCAGCCACAGCAATCTAATTTTTAAATAGATCACAACTCAGGCAAGGAAAGGAAATTTCTATAACCAAGAAAGATTCTCCAAGGAAAAAATTTTTCCTTGACCTCCCATCCCAAAGACATCAGAGGGATAAACCAGAAGTGATTGAGCAGTTTCAGAAAAGTGAAGATTCCACTGTAGGGTACAAGAGTTAATCAGGTTTTATATGCCACTAGCCTCTTTGGCTACCACCTATGGCCTTGATATGTTCATGCAGAAGGCTTTAGGGAGTGGGCATGCACATCCAGAATTGTGGACACCTGAACTCAAAGAGCATGAGTGCATCATGTGTAAGTGGGCACACCTGAGCCTGGAAAGAGGCTAAAATTGGGAAGGGGGTGTGGGAGCACAGCAGCTATGACTGTTACAAACACTACAAGCAGCAGGACTACAGAAGAGCTTAGAGAAAGCATAAAGATTTGTGAAGGGTTAGGAGACTCAGTAGCTTGCCTGAATGCATGCCAACCTGTCTCCTGGCATGCCAGCCTCCCTGCCTGCCTGACTGCATACTTGGACCCCTGAGAGTATTAAAACCTGTAAAATTTGCTGAAGGCTCCAGGATTCTCTGTATCCATGTACCCCATTCGATAGTGAGCCTGACTTGTGCATGCTTGAACTATACCACTTAGTCTAAACCACCACTTACAGGAAGACCTTCTTCCTAAAGTAGTTCATATTTAATACCTATTGGCAGAGGACATCCTTCACTATGTAGAAAATCTTTTAAATGGTAAATGCCTAAATACTATTCCTAATATATAGCAATTTTAGGTACTCCATTCTAAAATAATAAATCTTATAAGTTGACCATGTAGCTAAATTTTCTGGACTTTTCCTGAAGATCTACAGAAGCACAATGTAAAATTCAAAATGATTCCATGTGGTCTATTCTTTTTAGTAAATCCCTTTACTCCTTAGTATGCACTTAGCACCTACATATCAAGACATCAACATGTCTCAACGTGTTAATAAAACTCCAGATGATTTCTAAATCTGTTACATGAAGTAACACATCAACATGGCAGAGATATTGATCAAATGCATTTTTCCAAAAGGTAACAGCATATTGCAGTGTTGTATATGGAAAGAGACTGGGAATTAGCATATTCCTATAATTAGGCCTTAAAGTATTGATAGGGTAAGTAGATAGTAAAGAATCCCTCCATCTTCTACCATTTGGGGAATAAAGACATCTCACAACACACATACAGTCAGCTGTCTCCAGAAAACCAGTAATTTACACTTTGCAAAGAGAAAAAAAGAAAAGAATGTGAGAAATTTAGACGATAATACCAAAAGACTTCAAAGATTCAGTTTACAGAATGAAAAATGATTGTGAGCACAACTGTTTACCTAAAATGTTTGTCAATCAATTATTGGTCAACATATAGATGTGCTGTTATTGTTGCATAAAAATAAAGAGGTCAGCAGCAGCACCCAGAATTACTTTGGAGGAAAGAAGAGGGAAGCCCTTGTCCCAGAAGAATAAATGTTGCAACTTTCAACAGTGTCCTAAGCCAAATATTCACAAAAAGATCTCTTGCCAAGAAAAAATACTTTCCTAGTTTGTTTCTTTTGTTGTGTTTTGCTTTGAGTTTTAAAAGTTCTTCTTTGTTTTGTTTTAAAGGGCAAACTCATAAATATTTACAGAGAGATCTTACTAAGCAGAAAGAGATTAGAAAATGTTTTTGAATGAATGCAACATGTTCCATATAAATTGAATTATACAATCAATTTTATACTGAGAAAATATCACAAAATTAATCTTCTTTATGAGGCAATATTTTAAATGATATGAGAAGTTAAGACAAACTCAGAGTGCCTTATATTTGTTATAGTCCAAGTTAAATCTGATAAATAAATTGGCACCTAAGACAGTAAGCAAAATTATATAGCACTATTACATATCACCAAGTGAAAATATTAACTAATGTTCCCAGAATTTTAATTTCAACATATGTCACACAAACTGCTAACTATATATAATTCTGCTTATTGCATGTTCTTATAAAGTCTTTGATATTCTATTTTCTTGTATGACTGTTTGTATAAAGTCTCTTTTAATTGCCATGCCACATATAGAAAGGTTGAGTCATATTTGTATTTTTATTGGAATGATAATTTGTATGAAAATCATGTGTATTTTGTTTAAAAATAAGATGGCTTCTAAAATATTTTACTATAGTCGTTTAAAACTGATTTGAAATATTTAAAAAATCCCTAAATTTGCTGTTTCTGAAGGCAGAAAATGCTCCTGACACAGGGCACCACACCCAGTATCCCATGAGAAGGTGAGCACAGACCCTTACCCCTTTTCTGTATACCACATCACTGGATGACCACCCCCACAAACCATCTAGGAGCACCTTCCAGCTAGCAGCAGTACTGAGCTCCAGTCTTGAAGCACCAACACCCCACCATAGAGCAGAAATTCTCAAATACTGTAGCATAGGCCCAGATAAGAGCACCAGAAGAAGTCTCAGGGAATTACACCTCTATTTCTGCCCACCAACCACTGCCACCCACGAACCTTATAAATACTTCTACAATCCAGCAACACCACCAAAAAGTAGCACCCACTGGTATCAGCAGCACTAGCACATCAAGGGCAGAACAAACCCATAGCAAAATGAGTAAACGGAAATTCACAAATGACCAAACCAACAATCCTGAGATCAATGCACCTCATAAAGTCAGCCCACTGAAACCAACAACACAGGTGCAGAAAAATATTGCGACCTGACGGTAAAAGAATTCAGAACCATCATAATCAAAAAAAAAAAAAACTGGAAGATTTAACACACAAAGAAGGAAAAGAAAGAGATGAAAACACAATGAATTAAGAAATGAGAATGAATCCTTAAGAAACAAATTCATGGAAGTTAACAGAACAATAGAGGAACTAAAGAGCTCAGGGAAAAGCCAAGAACAAAGAACAGAAGGAATGGGAGAAAGGGTTAGCACTCTAGAAGATTCAGACCTGAACAAGAAAAAAAAATAAAGAGATATGCAAAGGAAAAAAATGAAGATACACTCAAAGAAATATCTGAATATCTGACAACATGAGAAAAACCATTATCAGAATAGTAGACATCCCTGAAGGAGAAGAGAAAGAGAAAGGAACTCAGAAAATATTTGAAGAGAATTTTCCAAACCTGAAAAAATGAAGATAGACATACAAGAAGTTAGAGGAACACCAAAATACTATAATGAAAGAAAAACTACAACAAGACACATAATAGTTAAAATACCAAAAATTCAAGACAAGAAAAAAATAATGAAGCTAGTGAGAGGCAAAAAAAAAAAAAAAAAAAAAAAAAAAAAAAAAAAAAAAAA